>BQNB010126607.1:0-19575 GCA_026074375.1 Tanacetum coccineum | reverse complement strand
GTATTTTAGGATACTATTACCTAAGAAAAATCACCGGTTATCATAGTCTATCCCCCTTAAGATAATTTCGTCCCGAAATTCAACTCAAGTTATCAGGTATCATGGTGAAAGAAGGAAGCGTAAAGGTGTTTAGCATGATGTATGGTTTTCATTTGTTCATTCAGCTTCTCGAAATGAGGTTTCTAGTGGTTTTCTATTGTGATTTAGTCTAATGGTTAGCTTGGATGTCTTTCATAGGTAATGAATGTTTCATCAGGAGGCGTTGTCGATTATCTACTATTTTCAGGTCGTTGGCTTTCCTATTTGTCTGAAACGTGAGATTTGGTTAGGTGTTCGATGGTATTCTCATTCGTGTCGTGTACGTATGATGCTCTAAGAGATTCTATAATGTCTTGTCGACTTACTTAGGTTCATAGAAGATGAATGTCTAACACATCACAATTCTAAATTTGATAGGTTCGAAATTTACTTTGCCAGTCGTCATTTTATGTTTCTCTCAGCGTGGTATGTCTAAACTCTATATGATCTAACAACTCGATTACTTACACTTGGTCATATAGCGTGGCACAAGTTTGAAATTTTATTGTTGATAATAAGATTGTAGATTTTATAAAAGATTTTTTTTTAATGATGAGGGATCTAATCACTTATGTTTTCCTGTTTTAGATTTCTATGCCTATTTCAAGGGTTTTCCTCTCGCGGGTTTTCTTGTGTTTTCCTTTATTTCCGAAGTAAGCACAAAGTCAAGTTGTCATCCCCCATACTTGTCATAGGTATGTTGGTTTGTTTTTTAGTAGTTGGGATGAAAAGATGCGGAAATGAGTATAATACTATAAAGAGTGGTAAACCTTATCGGAAATGAGTAATGAATAATGTTATGAGTGTGTAGATGTCAATGGTGTACATAAGCATAATCACGACCAGTCATGTAAGGAAAAGAACTACTGAAAACAATTGATCCATGGGTTTTGTTTAAAATTTTCCTATGGCTAAAGAGAACTATGACTTCAAAATGAGTCTACTACTGACTAAAGCTACTCAGTTCGGGTCTATCACTAACTGAAGCTACTCAGTTTAGTAAGATAATACATATCAATCCTAGCTATGTCTGTCTAATCTACTCATCTCAAAGGTCAAACCTCTGCTCAAGTGCTATGATACGATCCCTCAACTCCTGCAGCTCACGCTGATTGGCGGCGCGCTGCATCCTCAAGTCACGAATCTCCCTCTGATCCTCATACCTGGCCTACCACAGAGCTGCTCTCTGGGCATCCGAGTGTCCGACCCATGTCTCAAGGGCTAAAACTAGTCGCCATAAGGCACCAAAAGTAATCGTAGCCTGCTCATGTGCTCGTTCTAGGCTCCTAAGCCTGAAACACTGAGAATGAATCTCCTCTCGAATAGCTCCTGACCTAGCAAAAAACTTAGTAAGGTAGGTGGTAGTACATATAAATGCTCAGTATGGTCATGAAGTATACTCTCATGAAGTTCAAGTTATGCTCCTATCCCTAAGAAGTCATCCTCATCTACTGCTGCTACGGGTACTGGGGGAGCTACTAGTAAAGCGATGACTGGCAAATCTAATAAGGGCTCTAGGGACTACCCAGGCGATGATGGTATCTGAACTGGTGAAGGTAGGGTCTGCATTGGTGAATGGGCTGGAGGCATGTCACACTCATGGTCCATATAAACTTTACCATCCTCAAGGTCCTCCCATGTGGTCCGAACAGGTAACCTAGGTGTGGGAGCCTCATTTGCTGTCTGCTACTCTAGGGTGGACCTGGAACTCTATCATACCTCATAAGTACTGGTTACTAGGCCCCTGGCTAGCTCTAAGGCACGACGTCTGGCCACCCTGTATCCTAAACCTAATGACTCATCCTCGGCTATATCCTCAGCCTGGACAGCCTGATGCTGCTGATCCTCTGATGCAGCATCCTCACTCTTTGAGTTAGTACCCTCATCCTATGACTGCTCTCCCTTACTCTCAGTATCAGCTATAAGCTCTAAAGTACCTCGATATCTCTTCCGCGAAATAAGAGTCGGTGATGATGATGATGATGATGATGATGGGGTATCGTAAGAGGATATATACCTCTTACGAAATAAAGATGGTGACAGTGCCATTGCCTCAGTTAGTCTATCTGAGAGACCAGGAGATAGCGTGGGCTGTGTATGCACGGCCATCTGTGTAGTACTGCGGTAGTAAGAAGCTCGTAGAGGTATGGGATTAGGTGATGTCTGGGTGAGTGGTGGATGCTGAGAAGATGGTAGTGTAGTAAGGTCTGCTACTGGTGTAGTGAAAGGCGATAAGGTGAGTCTAGTCTCAGATGTCTCTAGGGGATCTGACTCCTCGTCAGTATGAGGGGTAGTTAGAGTGTAGTCGGGTAATAGAGGTGTTGGTGTAAGGGATAGTGGCTAGGGCTCCTCTGACTCCGAGGGGTCCTCTAATGGCTCAGACTCAGTGTCCGTAGCAGTGGGTGAGTAAGCCTGTCTCACTAGCATATAAGGTTCATCAGGAAATGGAGTGGGTACTGGAGAGCCTTGGGCTCCGCCAGTGGATGGAATATTCTCTATGTCAAAAAGGGATAGTAGGGAAGACATCGACATGTGATAACACGGAAGGTGTATAAGTAATCTTATAAAATACTTTGATAGAAATTAATAGTATAGATTTTGCTTACATATAGTACTCAGTAGGAAACTAAGACATAAGTACTTATAGTAGTATATTAGACTTGCCAAGCAAAAGTGGGCAATAACGGTTAGATAATAGACATAGAACAAACATTTAAAGCGTCAAGTACGTTCATGGCCGAGGCATTTTCAGGTGACCTAAAGATTTTATGTTTTCCCCTCCAACATAACTTAAGGAAACTACCCCCATTATTCCATGATCCTTCGTAAATTAGGCATAGTTGATCAGGCTATGCATAATCTAGGAAACACGATGAAATTCTTGAGCTAGTTAACTTTTATCATGTTCAAGGTTTTTCAAAAACTTTAGTTTGGTTATAGTTGCGTTTTTATTTTAGAAAAACGGGCATTCTCTATAACCTTATGCTCTGATACCAATCCGTTACGCTCTGCTAAGAGCGGAAACACGAGGTGCGACGTTTTGATTACATCGCATAAGATACAAGATTATACCATACATGATTTCGAGAAATTTCAGTTACAATGTTTCAAATTTCACAATCTTAAATAGTGAAACTCTGGTCTTTAGAAAACATCCTGGAAAATAGAGGTCGTTGACTTTTAATACCTTTAGTTTATAAATGTTGATCACACCTAAAAATGATACTCGAAAGGTCAACATAAAGTTGGTGAGCTCGTAGGTTTAGGAGTAAACCCAGTTGTTGTGCTAGAATTTTAGGGTGGACAGTAGTGCAATATAAAAGTAGAATGCAAGTAGTAGTAATAGATTTCCAACATAACAGCACATCATACCATAGCAGTCCAAACCCAAACAATAATCAATAGTGTTCCGCGCGCTTATAGATTTCCAAACCTATCGCCTACCAACTGGAGCTACACAGTCTGCTAAGTAGTATTGAACAGAAGTCTAAATAGAACCTTGCATAAGTAGATCTCATAACATTCATAAAGCATTCACATACGCAATCATAAGCACATAACATTATCCAAAGAATAAGAGGTTTTGCACAGTAGTAAAAGCAGTTTGAAATATATTTGATTATCATTTTCCCCCAACGGAAAAGAGTTTAAAAAGTGGGGCTACGAGAACTCACCTCAAATAAGATGATAGTAGCTGAAACCAGATGATCTCTAACTAAACGCGCAACGGTACCCGGGCACGACTTAATAACAAGTTTTTACCTTAGTAATATGTTTTATGAAAATGACTCATTGCACAAGCGTTTGAATTAATGTTTATAAAAGTGTTTGCATAATTCAATAAAAGATTTCATATCATTGTTGTGTGGTGGTTAAGTAGTTTGATACGATGCACTTGGGTCAAAGTGCGATAATAATACGTAGTATTTAAGAATAGAATTAAAACTCCAAGACGGGATAGAATGTTAAGAAATTAGGGATAAATTTGATAAGAAGTGGTCAGGAAAAGAGTAACGGCATTAAAAGACGTGAGATGTTTAATAGATAAGAAGACGTACACGAAATGAGAGTTATGGAATTGAGAATTTAAAGAAATAAGAATTTAGATAATTAAAATCATAGAACTGAGAATTAAAGTAATAAGGATTTTAGAAATAAGAATTTACAATTAAGAAATATAGAAATCAGAATTTAAAGAAATAAGAATTTAGTCATGTTTCGGCAATTTACATGGTAAGCCCCATGTTATCTAGATTAAGTGTTCAAAGTATGAGTATTAACACGTTTTAAATACACAAGATGAATGGTAAGTGTTTTGTATTTTCAAAATTTATAAAATATATTTTTCGTCTTTTAGTCGATTTATTAGAATAATAATATTTTATTATTTTGTCTTTTTGTTAGATTTCCAAAGAGTAAGTTTTTTTGAAATATTTCTAAGTATAGTAATTTTTATAAAATTTCGGCATGACCCGTTTGTTTATGAAAGTTTTCCAAGGTTTTAAGCCTTATATTCAAACACTTTCCTCAATTCAACGACTTTCCGAATGAAATGCCAAAATCTACGTTTACGTGACGTTTCATCAAAATACACTTTTCAAACGACTAATTTTTAACTAACATAACTTATATAAGTATAAATTGATCAAGGTTCATTTTAAACGCTTAAGTTTACTAGTTTTTCACTTATTAGCCTGAAAATATTAGTTAAGTCTTAATCCAAATTCGAGTCCACTTGATAACCCTATGTCAAATCAAAAGGTCCATTATGTTTGATAAGGCAAATTACTTAGTCAATAATTTATACGCGACAATAAGGTGTATATTATATATTAGAAACTAGTTTCAAGTTTATCATAAGGTTTATTAGTTATTGGGCCTTATGGCCCATTAGAAATACATAGATATTTAGTTCAAGTTTTAGTCCGTTAGACATTGGGCCTTATGGCCCATTAATAGCTTTACGTTTTAGCCTGATGTTTTACCAAAAGTTCCTTAAACCTTATTGGGCTTTTTGGCCCAATAAGCCCACACAAGTATTTTATAACCCAAAATGTCCAAAATAGTTTCAATGAGTAATAGGATAAACGAATAATCATTTTGTTTGCTAAAATAAGCTAGACCAATAAATCAAAAATAAACCGAGAGGTCATTGGGCCTTGTGGGTCGGTTATTGCGCAAAAGCCCAATAGACAATCTAAAAATAGAATAAGCCCGATAATGAGCCTAATAAGAAAATAATTTAGCCAATAAGCACTTTGATATAAAAATAGGCTAAAATATGAGTCGAAAATATAAGCCGTGACCAATAAGCCCAAATAAGCTCTTAGAATAAACAAAATAAGCTAGTTTTTAAGCTCGAAAAATAGTAAGCCGAGGCCAATAAGGCAAAATAAGCCGTAGCTTAATTTCCTTATCGGGTCGGGTTCTTTTAAGCCCAAATATAAGTTATAATAAGTCCGAAATAAGCTAATAAGCTTGAAGTCTTTATAGTAATCAAAATATAAGCCATGGATAAGCCAAATGAAAATAAGCTGAAACTTAAATTAGACATAACAAGTTTTCTTTTGATTCCCTTTTTAAACTTACTATAAGGCTGAGACCAAGTATAAGCCCAATAAGCCTCGAAATAAGCCACAAATGGCTTGTTTATAAGCCAAAAATAAAAATAAGCCCTTTTGACATCAAATGCTATTTTACCACCACAACCACAATATTTAAATGACATTTTTCTTGTTCTTTCCTTTTACGTACACTTTTGAGGGATTTTCGAAAAATTTAAGTTTTAAAGTTTTACAAACGCATTGTACATCTAACATTAGAACATCATTAGGCTAATAAAGTACAAGGATTAAAGAATTTTGATGACTTACAAAAGAGGGCTTCAAAGAAGATTTTAAGCTCGAACACACAACCCGAATATTGTGTTTATCAACCCAAGACTACTAGTATTTAACCCTTACGCGTTCTTGCTTCCTTGTTCTTGACCAAACTCGAAAATGAAAGGTTTTGTGGTGGTTTGTGGTTCGTTCGGTTTTAAGAAGAAAAAGGAGGAAAAGATTTTTTTTTCTTGCTTTTAATTTTGTTGGTGCATGAATGTGTGTGTGTTTTTGAGTGGGATATAAAACAAAATGGGGGACACAAAGGACTCCCATGATCTTGGCATGGGGTCCTCAGGGGTTCCGGTTGGTGGCATCCTAGGAAGCATCCTAGTTGATTTTTTTGTCTCATGTCGAGATTGTATATCGTGTTTAGTTTGTACATTATCGAAACCCAAAAGTTCTTGAATTTAAGCATAGGTTATAAATATGTTATGTGTCTTAAAATGTTGGAAGGAATTGATTTAAAGTTATTGTGTTTCTTTTAGTGTCGAGGTTGATTTAGGTTTCATGCAGTTTTTTGTTTTTGTTAACTATAAGTGTAACCAGTAAATTCGCGTTTTATGCAAGTGTTATTAAGAAATATGAAATAACTTATTAAAATAAGTTTATTAGAATAACCTAATATATTTAGATGTAACTTAACTTATTGTCGTACGGGTACGCGTTTGTGACGTTTTTTGTTGTGCGCGGGAAGGATTCCCGGTAAATGATTAAATGTGATCGTAGACGTTTAGAAAATAGGAATTTAAATAAAAAGTGATTTATTATTTATAGAAATTTAACGTTTGACAGTCAGTTAAACCGTAACTGTTTATCAAAATAGAAGTCAACAAAAGTCAACTTATGAGTTTTACTATAGAATTTTGATGAAATAGTAGTATGTAGATATATAGTCATAGTATTTTAGGATACTATGACCTAGGAAAAATCACTGGCTATCACAGATATACAGTTAAATTTGGCTCACATAATGGTTATTCATTTAGATTTTATGGTTCCCAATGGGAAAATATATGTCAGCTACTGGAAATGAAACAAGGTTACATAATGCTTTAGAGTTATGTTGAATTTAATTCAAAGTTCCGTCTAGAAGTATTTGATAAAAACTTGGTAGATATCGACGATGAAGAAGTCTATGTACCTTCAGGTTATAACTTAAAAAGCCAAATTTTTATTTTAATATAACATATTCTTAATCATAATTTGTTTATGCAGAATCTCAAGGATTAGAAGTTATTCCAATTCGAGAACGACCACAGAGATTTGAGAATCAACTGACTTTAAGTGTTCTTGCTAAAAATTACATGGTATATATTTAAATTTACAGAATGAATTTTGATTTTGTTTGCGCTCACAGTGTTCAACTTTGTCTAAGTTTATGTTTCTTTTGCCAAGGTGAAATGTATGGTATGGAAGTGAAGGTATTACCGAAAAGAAGGTATACACAACTAGAAAGCCATCCTTCTGCTAATGTTGTTGTTAAAGGCAAATGAGCGGATTTGAAAAAAGAGAGTGGATTTAAAATAAACTATAAAATGACTTTCCAATTAGTTCCTGCTAAAATTCATGGCAACAAATGTCTTGTTTTTCATGTTTATTGAGAAACATGGAGTGTTGAGAAGCATGAATAAGGTTTAAAGATGGGTTTATGTTTATGTTTTCGTTGTACTTATTTATGAACTATATTGTAGTTGGTTTATGCGTCTCTTGTACTTGTTTATTAACTAAATTGTTAACAATGTGTAGGTTAGAAAGATGGGTTGTATGGGTGATCGATACAATTGGTTCATGTTTGTGTTTTATGTGTTTTGGAACATGAACACAGACAAAACCAGGACCAAATATGATCGGGTGCACGGTTTTTTTAATCGTAATACCAGAAACACATTTCGATGGATAGGGTGCATTTAAGACGACTTTAGGAAAAATCGACGTTTTTTACAAAAAATAACAGTGCATCTAAAAATTTATGGGGTTCCCAGGAACCCCCCTGGTTCGGTCCCTAGACATGAATGAATGTATGTTGGTCTATGACTATGATGTTGTGTTAATCCATCATTTGGCATGTTGTTGGATTTTGGGCATGTTGTTGGAATGTTGCTTCGTTAAAAGCACATGTTAAGTTACTCCTAAGTTACCATAAAGGCATATCTTATATATCCTCACAAACACACACACACGCTCTAATCCTCACAACCGCCCAAAACAAATGAAAGGTGAGTGGTTACTGGTTATCATACCATCCCTAAAGCCTTAAAGTGACGATATGAATGCAATGCTAATAAGTCAAGAAATTCAATTTATTGATGCTTAAAAGTCGAGACAAATGTGAAAAAAATAAAAAAAAGTTTGTTTTTTGTTTTTAAAATTATTGAAAACAGTGTAGAAAAATCAAACAATGTTAGTCGAAAATATGTAATATCTTCGTGTATCTTTTTGATGAAGTAAGTTTTATATTAAGACTACATAAGATTATTATCGTTCTCCAACACCACCATTCTTCTTCTTATTCACATTTTCATGTTCTTTAAAGTAAGTACACCACCTGTCCCTATGGTTTACAAATCTTGCATGTATCGTCCTTCCATCATATCCTATACCTATTAGATGACACCCTTACTTGCTGAGAACGTGAGGGTATTTACGTCTTTTCCAATTTAAACGAGTGTTGACTCCCTATTTCCTCTATACAAAGATTTTAAAAAACTTTCCACACACACTCCATTTAATTCTCACTACCAAACCTGACCCTTCACTCCCAAAACCAAACAAACCCTAGATCAAAGATCATATCAATGACAGATTCCTGGAAATCTATGGCTATTTTTGTAGATGACAAAGGAAAGGGACCTTTGAAAGGTTAGTATACCTAAAAACCATTTTTCTGTTATTTTACCTATTATTTTACGTGTGGCTTATGTATTGCGTGTTTGTTATCTTTGTAGATGACAAAAGAGAGGTAACAGGAATCAAGATTCTGGATGATCTTGAACAAAGGATTGAGAAAGTTGAAAAAACTTCACCTTACAGGCAAAAGAGGAAAATGGTTCTTAAAATGGGATGTAAAGAGAAAATGGGTTGATGGCAAGAAGGTAAAACTTATTTGAGTAGATTATATAGGTATTAGACTGTCAGGGAGGGTAATTATAGTAGTAATTGGGAAACTAATAAGTTTAAACATTAGGAAACCAAGTTTAGGAAACAATTGATTTCATCCAAACACCCCTTTAAGCTGAATTGAACCAATGTACGTTAGGAAACCAAGTTTAGGAAACAGCTGATTTCGTCCAAACACCCCTTTAAACCTAAGGTAGTTAGAAATAAGGCACGCGAATTTGAACCAATGTACTTGTAACATACGGTAATATTTTCAGACCTTTAAAAGACTATTTTACCCTTTGTCTTTTTGGTCTGACCGTGACTTTGACCCTTTTTACCTTTTATTGTCAACTAAAAACGATTATCGCGTAACCGGTAAATTTTTGAAAACTCATTTAAATAATAAATCATATTTATTATTACACATCTCTCACTTACAAATTTATTTTTCAAACTTATTTGATTTGAAAACGAGAACAACGAGTACCGACCGAAAATAATTAAATTTTATTTAATTATCAAAAATTATTTAATAAATTATCTAACATCTTATTTCAAAAACGTTTATTATTAACGTGAATATTCGAGTTAACGTTTTATTTTTTTTACGAATAAAGTTACCCGTGATACCCTAAATAAATAATAAACATTAAATAAATTTTATAAAAACAATTTATAGATATAGTCAGAGTAAGTTGAATACTCATTGTTTATAGGGAACAAATGATTGGAAAGAACAAATGGCGCATAAGTTTCGTATTTTAAATCATCAGTTAAGTGGCTCAAACGAGTCCCGAACCATTATATAATAGAAGTTACATTTTTGGTCCCTGTGAAATATTTACACAATCAACCCTAAACTATTATACACTTTCTATTTCATTTTAAACTTATATATATATATATATATATATATATATATATATATATATATATATAAGTTTTATAATTTTATCTCTATTTTCCATCATCTGTACAGCACACACTGACATATCTCCCTCGCGCTCTCTCACATTCTTCACCATTTTCCGCAGACCGCCAGGCCACCACCCCAAAACCGCCGTGGAATAACTTTTCCGACGTGTTTTCGGCCAAGTCCGTGTGTGTGTATGCATCCCGCCACTCGATCTATTCGACCATAGCCCCACGCTGTCGCCACGCTACGCCTAATCCATACCCCAACTGCACCCCTCGTCCGCCGCCACTCCACAAACAGCACCTTCACCAGCCACCACACCGCCTGCGACTACGTCTCTTTTTTACCATCATCTCCATCAGCTGTACCTCCACGCCATCTCCATCCACCATCTTCACACGCCAACCACTCCATTGCGAACACCACCACTACGTGTTTTCTCCTCCACGCACTATCAGTCACCACCGTGTCCCCTCACCATCCTCGGCCGCCACAGCAGCTGATCGACACCACCAAGCCCTCTTTTTTGATATAGTATGATGAATATTTTCTTGATAAAATTAAATAACTATTAAGGGTGGTTTGATTCGAATTTATTTATGTTTTTGAGTGTTTGTGTCGCCACCAGACACACCACCATATGTGGTGTTCGGTTTGGTTAAGAACCACCACAGCCGCACCTTCAAGGTGTCGGGCTTGTGGTTGTTTTGTTTCTTTTGTTCGGGTTGAATGTATAGGTCTTGGTTTTTTCTTTTTGTTACAAGAATCCTTCACGACTCGAGAAACACAAAAAAAGGATGAGATTAGTTGTATTGTTCTGCGTTTTTGTTAGCCCGATCTGAATGGGTTGTTTGCTTATGGGCTGTGTTTTAACCAGTATTCTCAAAATGGTGGTATGGCGTTCATCTAGCGCGCGGTGTTTTTGCATCAGCACCAAGCAGAGGGGCGTCTGTGGGTTCTGTGTTAATAGTAGGCACAGCTGTAAGCAGGTGGCGTTTGGTTGTAGTTTAAAGCAGCCCCATGTATCGCGGGCGTTTTGTGCTTGCTGTTATTTAGGACACAGTGCGTTCACCTCGTAGAAAGGGGGGGAGATTAGAGCACTTGTCGTAACATGCCCTCCATAAGCGGGGCTGATGTACTTGAGTTTTTGTCTTGAAGTTTGTTCTAGCGTAGTTTGTATCTTGTATTTTCTGTACCGTCAGTATTTGTGATACGGTTTCTGCTGGCGCGCCTATGTTCTGAGAAAATCATGAAAATAGTGATTGGATGAGACAAGTGAGAAGAAACTATTGTATTTTGTATATAGCGGGAAAAGCAGTATAAGACTTGGCCGAAAGGTCATGTCACGGATTTCTTAAAACAATTCCGTGTATTACTTAGTTTAAGTAAGTTTATCATTAAAGTTTATTATTATCTTTGTAAGAACACTGAGTAGAAAAGAAACGAAGATATACAAGTCTTAAGATTTTATTATGTAGTAAATTGAACGCTCAATAGACCCTCGAAGGTGTACTGAGACGCTGAAAGCTATCACGAAGTAGCGTGCTTCGTATCCGACATACGTAGTGCTCGTGACTCAATTTTAGCTAAAACGCCATTAAGAAAACGACAAATAAGAAAGTGTATAATGAATATTTTTTCTTATAAAAATCTGTGGTAATTGCAAAGTAATAAGAACATTTTCGTAAAATCTTTAAAATGTCATTATAGTAATTCGAGACTTTAAGAAAGTGAGTTTTTATCTTAATTATGAACAAGATCTCTATCTTAGACTTTGTTAATTTATTTGGAGCGCGCTGCTATTGTTTCCGAAAACACGGAATCGAATAATGTGGTTTTAATTACTATTTTGACTCGGCTCGCCTTATGTAATACTTTTCTTAATATAAAATACACGCCGCGCATTATATTTGTTTATATTCATGTGTATTTTTATGTGGTCGTATATATATTTAAATCAAATATTTAATATATATATTATATTATATATATATATTTATATAATATATAATATATTATATAATATTTTATATAGATATATTATATGTATATATATATATATATATATATATATATATAGAGAGTGAGCAGAGAGAAGAGTAGGGATCCGTAACTTTCCGGCATAGTGAGAAGTAAATTAAATAAGAAGTGGTGAGAAGTGACGTAAAACCACACAATTTGAAATGCAACGACTTCATTAGTATGGCTCATTTCTATTCATCTGAGCATTGTCAGCCATATAAAAGTTTTCGAAAGTTAATTTGATTTGTCTAGATGAGAGTGCAAGAATTGATTTTCATGATTTTGGCACATGTAGAGGTTGAATGACCTCTAAAAAAATAAGAGAAATTATGAAAATTGCATCTAAGAATATCGTCATCCAATACTGCATCGATTAAATGGCGTAGAAAAGTCTATCTTGACGTGCAGGCTACTGATCCTCTTAATGAAAATAACACATTATGATGTATTATAATGCATCTAAGATTATAGAGATGCATAAATTTAAGTCGCATCTTGGATATGCGGTTATAGTTACTTTTTATCCTTCTTATTTGTAAGAAAAACTTCTATTTGATCGCTAACTATATATCATTTTATATTTATATAATTTTATATATATATATATATATATATATATATATATTACATACTTTAACGTGCTCTTCGACTTCTTTTATTTACATATTCATGTATAATATCTGCCACGTATTATATATTTCCTTGTCCTTCATATGAATAATTACACACTTTGCTTTTACCTTTCGATTGTTTTATTTAACCAACCATCAAACTATTACAACTTGGAATCTAAATTTTTATCAACGTGTCGCGTCGATGTAATCATCCATCAGAAACCCAAATACATCATCCTAAACTAGTGGGACATAGCCGTTAAGATAAACTGCAACTTCTTGATCGGGCCGTTTCGGTTTCTATTGTGTTTGCCTAATAATTGCATTCTGCTAATTGTTCTGCAACATCAAGGTGAGTTCATAGCCCCACCTTTTCTCTTTTCAATGGTTTTCATAAACTGTTTTCGGGGTGAGAATACGTGCTTGTTTTACAACATAAACTTATTGATTTCTATACGTAGATTACCTGACTATTATTTACTAAGTTGGATTTGCTTACTACATGATTTGAGATCGTTGAATACCTATATTGAAACAGCGAATTTTGAACAACGTGATTGTTTTACTACGGACACAAGTGTTTTAAACTGTATGCAATCTAGATTGTTGCCTGAATATTATTGCCTAAGTTACCACAGTGCCATCTAAGTCCCTACCATATCATGAACCGTCAATTACCACAGTGTTGTGGATAGATCATATCAGGACTAAAGAATCCCACCTGCTCAAGTTTGGTCACAAGTTGATCATGGTGCATTTAACATTTAGAGGAATTTGTAGGCTGTTTTGGCAAACACCCTACCTTATTTGGGGCAGACAGACAGTTAAGGCTTCGGGGTCATGAACTTAGTGCAATAATATAAAATTAGACTTGGTGAATTTGTTTCTCTTGTCTACCTTACTTGTTTTGGACTTCGGAATACGTACTTAGTCCACCATTACTTAAGTCTTGTGGTCCACTTTTAAATACTTCTTGATTTACTGAATCAGTGTGCTTGCGCGCAGATTTCAGGGAAAATAACAATTTCGGAAATAACACTTTGAAATGCCGTAACGCTACTCTTCTTCTGAAAATTTACTTAAATTATTTCAACACTACTTTTACTTAAACCTATGAATTCACCAACATTATTGTTAACGTTTTAGCATGTATTTTCAGGTTACTATTTTGCTAGTGGAGCATTGGGAGCATTCAAGCCGCGCGGATATACATATTTTTTAAGACTTAATAACTTGAGTACCATTAAATAAACTTTTTGACAATGTTTTCTAATACCTTACAAGTGGGACCTATTTAACTCTGACATTTTTAATTAAATTGAATGTGACATTTTATTAAACTTCTCTTTTGAGGTCGTTTTCTGTAACTTGTGCCTTGTTCCGTGACGTCGCACCCCAACGTTGCCTTTCCGCTGCAGACCTGATTTTGGGGGTGTGACATACCTTAGGAAACTAAGTTTAGGAAACTACTGATTTCATCCAAACAACCCTTTAAGTTAAATTTAACCAATGTACCTTAGGAAACTAAGTTTATGAAAGAACTGATTTCATCAAAAACACCCCTTTGAGTGTAAAATAAGATGAATTGAACCAATGTACCTTAGGAAAATAAGTTTAGGAAAGAACTGATTTCATTCAAACACCCCTTTAAAAGTAAAATAAGATTAATTGAACCAATCTACCATAGGAAACTAAGTTTAGGAAAGAACTGATTTCATCCAAACACCCCTTTAAGCATAAGGTCTTTGCATCCATAATGATATTTACCAATCATATCTTATTTACAGAGGTCATAATTATTGAGGATACTAATGATAACCCTTTTCAATTTACCTATGATGAAAGCTCTGATGATAGGGCCTTGCATCGGTGAAAACTTGGCAACAATTTCTCAATAAGGAATTTTGAATAAAAGAAAGCCAAAGAACATGTTGGAGGAATAACACAAGATTCTTTTGAATCCACTCACTAGGCCATTTCTAAAGATGGATTTCTGTTTCTGTTTCTGTTGTACTTTGAAGGTTTCTATATTTTACACAAATCAAGTCACGAAATAGAGAAGACATGAGAGAAAGGATGGTGGAGGTGTTTGGATATTCCTTGAAACTTTTCTTTGTATTTCACATAAATACACACTCACACACCTCTTCTCTATGAGAAGAGTGTTCCTTATATAGTCCATAGACCTTGGGTTGGGCCTTACTTGGGCTTCCATGGGCCGGGTCTAGAACTATTACACTATATAGTCTAACTAAGTAGCTTAACTGACTAACTATTACACGCTTTATATTGTTGAACTATTACAAGACTCATGAGATGAATAATGACCGTTACTTCACTAAAACTGAATCCCTAACAATCTCCCCCTAAGGGACGATCGTTGAGATCTCATAAATGATTAACACTTTCTGAATTCCTAACAATCTCCCCCTAAGGTGGGATCATAGAGATCTCTCCTTGTGACCTTGATCATTAATCTTTGAAGCTTCTTGTCGTGATCTTGAGTCTTTCTCGTGTAATAGTTGAGCTAGTTCCTTTTGTTCCAAGCATGCTCTTATGATCTTGATCTTGAGCTTTTCTTTGTCTTTGTCTTTGTCTTTTGACTTTGCCTTTCAGATCTTTCATCATTACTTAATCATCTTTATAATACTTCGCCTTCTTGCGATCGTGTATCTTTAGACCATCATGCTCATACTTTATGTCATCTTGAAAGCCGTCTAACAATCTCCCTTAACAATCTTTGTGTTGATAATCTTGATGTCTTTAAAGAAGATGTTGAATATCATAGTAGCAAAAGTCTTTATCTTCAGCTTTCTTGATTACATGAATCTTTTAGTCTTGAGTATGAGCATATGGTTATGAATCTGACTCAGCTGGAATGAGATAACACTACCTTTTTATAAAACTAAAATTAAAGGTTAGTAATAAGCACAATTATGGACGAATATGGATTTGTCATTCGTCAAGCATTGGTAGCGTTAACCTTCAGTTCCGTGAGGACCTACCTGTGATCAAGTAGATTCAATTTAGAAGAATCTTCTTGACAGGATTTCCAGCTTAAAGTATTAGATCCTCTAACACATAAGCATTAGAATCACTGTACTTGCTTGTTCTCATTATCAGAACGTCTCAAAGCAGACAACACGATAAGAGTGAATCGGTTAGTTACTATCTTACCAATTGAGTCGTCAATTCATAAACTGGACCAATTCGATATCTAGTTGTCATAAGTTTAATCCATATAGGATCACACAAGTCACCTACCATAGTGTTGTTTGATGTTCACACTAGAAGGATTTCCATCGTCACTATGAATACTAAAGAGTATCACTCTGAATGTCTGGGCACAAGATCGCCACCAAAGGATAAATGCGTAGGATCTGCTAAGATATCACTTGTGTTATTTTGATGTGTGAAGCGAAACTAATGTATATTTCGGAATTGTGTCCTAATGAGATTCTATATGATCCTCTTTTTGCTAATGTGACTCTAGACTCAATAAGTGTGTTTTGGTTTTAGTAATCGAAGGCTGGAGCTGACTGCCACCTTTTCAATATCAACTAACTCGGAGTGAGAAAGTCGATAGATTACTTGTTTATCTCCGTGAGAAATGAAACAAGAATCTTTTGAGAGATCTTGAGTGGCTATGGAGGGTTGTGCATTGCATCACTGGGTCCATGATGTCTTGTCTTCAATACCAAATATCATCTTTGTGATATTCGATAGATTATGTATTGACTCGGTTTCTTCCTTAAGTTGTATGGAGGGCTTCTTTCTTTAGACCCTTTATCCTTACATTTCTTTTTCATTCTTCAACCCCTTCAATGTTTACCAAGACGTCATTACTAGCACCTTGTTGTGATTGTTCCAGTGCTAACTCATGCCTTAGACAACATTTTTTCCCATATTCTTAATCAACTCTATCTTTCCTAAGGACTTCTAATTCTATCTAATGGAATGTCCTTGGGTAGATCCCTCCGGTTCTGGTTGGATCATTGGACGTATACCTAACCCTACCACCTTATGACTTCATCGCCTTCATGAATTAGTGGGTTTTTGGGTATAGAGATCGAAACCATAAAACCATTTGAAAATCAATCAAAGTGTTTGATATAAATCAAACATTTTGACACTTTGAACGTTTCTTCTTTTAAGAAATGCCCCCTACATATGTGCATCGATATTAGAAATTGTTTCGCACATGTAGGAAATAGTTCGCACTTGAGTCAACGACGATCACATTTTAATCCATTTTAATCCAATCCCCCCCCCCTTCAAAAATAGCATACCATATGATGTTTTTGATATCAATGGAATAAAATGGCTATTTGAGAATTTTGAAAGCACATGGGAGAAAATGGATATAGCATGATTAATAAATGAACATTTCCTCTTCACTCTCCCTTATATAATGAGGGATGGAGGTAGTGTCGAATACACAATTTTTGAAAGATTTTGAATTTATTGAAAATTCTTGAGAAAAATTGTACTCAGACACTAAATGTTTTGGATACATAAATTTTTGACTTTTATGAGATGTATCCAACAACATTAAAAGTATTTGGTTTTAAAAGCTCCCCCTCAAAATTAGATATCAGTCAAAGGATTTTGTGAGGACAGGAGTGTTGAACACATAATTTTGAAAGATTTTGAAAAATCTTTTTGATAAACTCTTGAAAAATTGTGTTCAACAATTTAGAAACCATTTTCTTGAGCTATAAGACTTTGAATGTCTTTGAATTGATGTTTTAGTGCCAGCTCAAGTTTGAGAAGTTGTCATCTTCTTGTTGTGAGGATAAATGTACATGAGTGCACAATTTCCTTTATTTAAAGAACGAGTCCTAACATAAATACTTAGAAGTCAAAGTTTTGAGTAGACTTTTGAAAAGTATGCTCGGAAACAAGAATATTTCTCTTCTTTTGAAGGTAAAGCGCACTGAACCGTACATTGCCCTTTTATTTGGAAAATCGATTTATGCACTGAAATGAATACAAGTCATTTTGATGAGCAAAATTTTGAAAGATTTTAAGAACCTTTTTGAAAAAAATTTACTAAATTTTGCTCGAAAAACAAGAAGATTTCTCTTCTTTTCTTAAGATAAGTGCACTGACACGTACACTTTCTATTCTTTGAAAAAACGGGTCTCGTAATGAAGTATACAAAAGCCATTGACTTGAGCTACAAAACTTTGAATGTTTTGATTGAACAGCTCAAGACCGAAAAGATTTCTCTTTTCGTTGTTAAGGATAAACACACTGAAGCGTACATTTTCTTTTTATATGAGGACCAGGTTGTTATCTGACATTTAATAACAAACCATTGATTTGAGCTATAAAACTTTGAATGTTTTGATTAAATAGCTCAAGACCGAAAAGATTTCTCTTTTCGTTGTTAAGGATAAATACATTGAAGCGTATATTTTCCTTTTATATGAGAACCGGGTTGTTATCTGACATTTAATAACAAACCACTGACTTGAGCTATAAAACTTTGAATGTTTTTTGATTAAATAGCTCAAGACCGAAAAGATTTCTCTTTTCGTTGTTAAGGATAAATACACTGAAGCGTATATTTTCCTTTTATTTGAAGCACCGGTGTTGACCTGAAATGGCCAATAGCCATTAAGATATCAGATTAGACCAAACATTTGGAACCCATTTAAGCACGGTGCCAACGGGTTTACCAAATTTTGAAAACCATTTGAATGTTGTGTCAATTTGATGTAAAGAAGTTGAATTCCAACGAGGACTAGGAACCGGTGTTTCATTTTGTAGTATATTAGATATCATAACACAAGCCTAGGATTAATGTTTGGCCAAATTATCTAGAGAGAGAAAGTGGGAGTTCTAGAGAGAGAAAATCACTTAGTGTGTGTTTGTAATAAAATGAACATCCAACCCCTTCCCATGGCTGGAAAGGGGTATTTATACAAGAGCTTGGTGCCCCTAAATAGGCCATGGAGTGGGCTAACAAGTGGGTAAAGACCCGGCCCAACACCATAAGTCGTACGGTAACTAAACGATTAAAACTAAGACTACGAGCTAACCTATGCTAGATATAACACGGGGTGACCGAGTCTTTTACATGGATTTTCATAATCCTAACAATCTCCCCCTAAGGGAGGTCACCCCAGAAAATACAAATTGAATCCTAGCATTATATTTGAATTAATCTTTGATTCTGGCTTGTAGTCTTTTGATTCTTCAACATTTGTCGTTGTACATCAAGTAGTGATCTTTGTTCCTTGGACTTGAGTGATCTTTGAGCTTTCTTTGAGATCACCATCCACTTTAAATCTCTTAATTATCCTTGTTGTGGAATATTGCCTTCATGTGATGTTGTGACTTTCGGACCCGCATACTCACACTCTTCTGGATCATGATAGTACTTATCAGAGTTGCGGAAGCTGTGTTGTAGGTCTTTCAGTTGTCATGATGTCTTTGATTAGAAACATTAAGTGTGAGCATGGGGTTGTGAATTGACTTTACTGGAACGAGGCATCTGCATCTCCATCTTTATGTAATCCTGAAATACAACAGTTAACAATAAAGCTTGGTGACGAATATGGCTTTGTCATTCGTCAAAGTTCGGTTGCATTAACCTCCGGTTCCGTGAGGACCGTTTTACAGTATAAATATTGTACCTGTGATCAGGTAGATTCATTATAAGAACCTCCTTGACAGGGTTTCCAGCTCAAAGTGTTAGATCATCTAACGCATATGCATTAGATTCACTGTACTTGCTAGTATCTCTTTACCGGACACTGATTGATAGTTTTTAATACACTATATTATATTAATACACAAAAGTATAGAGAATAATTCCCAAAGTAACCCTCTAGGAAAGTTCTTATACAAATATATTATAATAATATACGTATGTTTACCGGGAAGTATGCTTTCCCGGGTCGTTTCCCTAACGACTTATGAAATTGAAACCACGCCTTAGTTTGGATGATGATTT
>BQNB010126606.1:0-19575 GCA_026074375.1 Tanacetum coccineum | reverse complement strand
TCACCTTCTTGGGTTCTATTTGTGAGAGAAAACAGGCAAATAAGCAGTTTTGATAATCTTTGTGATTTGTTCTCCTCTGCTTTTTGATGTAACTAACCATTGCATGTTCTTCAAAAATCTTGGTCATCCTCCTTGTTTGAGTAGCTGAATGTATATCTCCAATGATCTGATTTTTAGGATGATCCTTGTGAATTATGGTTGTAGGAATAAGACTAACATTGATGGTTGTTTCCAAGTTGTTAAGGTCAGCCTCTACACCCACCTCTCTATCATCATATGCATCATTAAATATGCCAATATCTTCCAAAGATTTCATACATGAATCATTAGGAATAGGACTAGCAGTATTAATATTTGGACTACTAGTATTAATATTTTCATTGGCAGTATTAATACTTGGCCCAGCGGTACTAACAGATGGACTAGCAGTACTATCTCTATTAGTGCTGTTAGCATAACCTTCCTTCTGTTAAACAATAAATTTATCCAATTTAGCTCTAAAATCTTGCACATTATGGTCATCTACTTTATTTAAAGCTCCTCCTTTCTTCTCTTGACCATTTCTTTCACCCTTATTTGCTGGTTCTTTATTAGTCTTTCTACCAACATCATCAGCAACTGCATCCTCTGAGCTCTGTGGACTATCATAAAGTAATGGTAGCAGAATATATTGTTGAGTAAGTATTGTATCAACATTATTCTTGATACCTGCATTCTTATTAATTTGATTCCCTGCAGTAACTAGCTCATAATTCATAGAGTTTGTTAGTAAATCAATATCAAAGAGCCAATCTGGTCCACTCCCTGCAACATTAGGTTTGTTTTCAAGAAATTTTATGTGCAGGTTCTCCTCTAGTTTCCTAGTTCTAGTGTTAAATACCCTAAAAGCTTTGCTATTTATAGAGTATCTAACAAAGAACCCTTCATCAGCCTACTGATCAAATTTGCCTAGAGGATCTAAGGTATTAAGAATAGTCACATGACACCCAAAATGTCTCATAAAATTTATACTAGGTGGTCTACCATGTAATAGTTCATAAGGTGTCTTGTTGTGAGGCTTGGTCACTAAAACCATATTCTGAACATAACAAGCAGTATTAACTGCTTCAGCCCAAAATGTAGTAGGTAAGAATGAATATGCTAACATAGTCCTAGATGCCTCAATTAGTGTCCTATTTTTTCTTTTTGCAACTCCATTTTGCTGTGGAGTTCTGGCAACCCCCTCTTAATTCCTTTCATTCCACAGAACTGATTCATGTCATTATTTTTAAACTTAGTTCCATTGTCACATCTGATGACTTTAACCTTATGATTTATTTGGTTTTCAATGCCAGTTATAAAAATTTTAAGGATCCCACTAGTCTCATCCTTAGTAGTCAAAAAGAAAGCTGAACTAAACCTACTATAGTCATCAGTGACAACAAGGCAATATATCTTGTGATTGATACTCCATACAGATATTGGCCCAAATAAATCCATATGCAACATTTGTAAGGGTTGGCTAATAAAACTCACAAGCTTGGTCTTACAAGAGGCTTTGTGTTGCTTTCTCTTCTGACAAGCAACACAAGAATGGTCATTTTCAAAAAGCTTTGAAGGCAAACCTCTTACAAGGTTTCCCCTCACAAGTTTGTTCATAGTTTTATAGTTTATATGACCAAGCCTCCTATGCCACAAATTAGACTCATCTATTGTAGCCTTTGCAATTAAACAAGTCAAACCTCTTGAAGGAACAACATTCTTTAAATCAAAATTGTACATGTTATCCTGTCTGGGAACTTTAAGCAAGACTTAACTTTCATCAAGTAGCTTAAAGTCAGGAGATAGAATAAGACATTCAGTCTTAGTGAAAAGGACACTGTTTTTCTTGTCACACATTTGTGAGACAGAGAAAAGATTAAACTTAAGTTCCTTTACAAAGTATACATCCTCAAAGTCTAATTTCCTAGTCCTAATTTTACCTTTACCAGTAATTTTACCTCCTTTAGGAGTTCCTCCAAATGCAACAAATCCACCATCTATCTCTTAATAATATGTAAGGAAGGACTTGTTTCCTGTCATATGCCTGGAGCATCCACTATAAAAAATCCCTTGATCATGTAAAGTATATTGTGGATTACCCTGCACTTAAAATAAGAGAATTAGTTTCTCTTAGGGACCCAAGCCATTACTGACTTGAGTCTGCCTTGAGGATCAACATAGTCAAATCTTTTAAGCATGTATAATCCACTGTCTTTGGAGATATGGTCAATAACTTTTCCTATTGGTCTCCAAATCCAACATGCTGAGGACTTAACAACATTTTCCCTTTTTCCCTCAGTAGTACTAACTACTGCTTTTGGCCCAGCATTAGTTACATTATTAACCTTAACAATATTAATTTTTTATTTAAAATTATTGGTTTTAGTTGTTGATCTTTGATTAAAAGGCCTTCTTACAAGTGAATGTGCTTTGAAATAAGAATAAGTTGTAGGTAATGCATCATTCACTTTTGGTTTAGGGGCAACAGTATTAACAGGCCTGGCAGTACTAATTGATGTTGCTGCTCTTAAAGAGCTGTGCTTAGCAGTATTAACTGGCACTTGTCCTGACTTTGTTGCAACTACTGTTGGAACAAAATTCCTTTTAGGGTGTGGGTGAGTCAATTTATTTTGGTGGTTCACCCTTTGAGCATTGTTCCATACTGGTCTAATTTCCCTTTGACCAGTAACCCTTCCCTTTATTATTCAACACTGGTTTTTCTACCATTTTATTTTTATGAAAATCACAGTCTTTTGTTAAATGGTTGAAACTTCCACATACAAAGCAAGCTTTCTTTACAAACTCAAAACCTTTCCCTAGATTCTGAGTCATCTTCCCATTCCAAATTCTTCTATTATCCCTAGGACTTTGACTTTTCCTAGGATACTCTACTTGCCTATATGTGCTTTCCTTATTGACAGATTTCACATTCTCACTAGATTTGACAAAATTTATTTTAGTGAACTTTGGTTTAGGTCTAAACACACTATCATTATCACTATCAGTGTCCCATTCTTCAATGATAGGAGCACTAGGAATAACAATTTTAGGCTTTTCTACAATATCCTTACTAATCTTAAATGAACTAATTTCATATTCAGGCACACTAGTAGTGGTCTTTCTTACTGCAGAACTAAACACAGATTCATCTAACCCAGCAAAAGATAAGTCAGGTGTTGGGGGCATGTAGTTCCCAGTGTAGAGAGGAGAAACTGCATGAAACCCTTCACCTGTTTTGAATCTATCATTTACTGAGTTATCATCCTCAGCACTTTCTCCACTAACAAACACACTATGAACCACTTCACTCTCATTCTTATTTATTTGACTATCATAACCAAGACCAGTTTGTCTTTGGCACTTATTTGACTATTAATCAGTTTAGTTCGATTCTTTGATGATTCTTCAAATTTTTCTAGCTTAAGTTTCAAATCATCTTTCTCTTTTAAAGCCTCTTCTAACTGATTCTTAAGGTTTTTGATAGAAATATCTTTTACTTGGACATCATAGTTTAAAAATGCAATCTTTTCTTCATAAACAGATTCATTCTTTTCATGAACAACTATCCTAGCTTCTAATGATTCTAATCCCATTTGATAACCTGTTATTTCTAGAATAGACTTATTAAAAGCTTCACGCTGTTGATCATACTGTTTTTGAAGAGCTTGATATGATTTTAAATACTTTTTAGAGCAAGTATGTACCTCAGAGTCTGAACCTGATGAACTTGATGAGTAGGCCATTAGAGAAAAGTTTGTGGGTCCCTCTTCAGCCTGAAAGCTCCAATCATAACCACCTATCCCATCTTGAACAACCAAGGCATTAGTAGTAGATGTGTCCACTGGTGCAATTCTCCTGGATCATCTCTATTTTTGTTCCCCTGATTCCTTGGTGCCCTGCATTCTCTAACAAAGTGACCTCTCCTATGGCAGTTGTAACATTCAACCTTTGTCATATCAAAGATAACAGTTTCTTTGCCATTGAAATTCAAAATTCCCCTTCCACATTCTTGCTTTAATGAATCTATCACCCTCATGGTATCATGGCCACCTGCCATTTAAGATCCATTTCTTTAAGATCATCAGTATCAATCTGCTCCAGATCTTCATTGTCCAACTGTGGACTATTAGATTGATTAGCAAAGAAGGAAAACATGACATCATCAGCATAGGATGCAGTAGAAGCTTGATCCTAAGCAATAGCAGTAGAAACACTATGAGCAGTATTAACTGCTTCATTAGTACTGCTAGTATTATCTGAAGATACAAAAGCCACATTCTAAGAGTTTGAGCTTGAGCTTGATTGGTGATACGTTATTTTATATACGTATAATACCAAAGTATTGAAATCTCAAAACTACCCTTGAGGACAAAGGTAATAAGGAAAATCTAAACAAAAATATTGTACGTTTAACCGGTAAGTGTTTACCGGGTCGTTTATACCCTAAGAATCGTGATATTGAAACTCCGTTTTTTTATTTGGACAATGATTTGAATTGGTTTCATACTTTTTGAGTTGGTTTTCTATTTCTACAATTAAAAGCATGTAAAACATTCAAAGGAAAACAATTAAGCACAAAAATGATAACGGGAATTAAAAAAACGCTACAATTAAAACCTAAATTATCTAAAATTAAACATAAAATGATTTTTTTACTTTTCCTAATCCTAATTATAAGAAAAAAAAACTAATGAAATTCTAAACTAAGAGTGCTTAAAGTTAAAAAAACGAAGAAAACGAGAACGAGAATCAAATCCCGTTCTTTAAAAAGTGAATTTCTTAAATTTTAACCCTACGAAAGTAAATTTAAATCCTAAGCCTAACATATGGTAAAAGAAAATTTTATAAAAAATAATTTTATTTTTTTGATTATTTTTCTATTTTTTATGAATTTTTAAAGTTTTTAATAAAGAAAAATGATTTAAAATTAGTAAATTTAACTCTAAAAATCTGAAAAAATCATAAAGTGTATCAAATGAAAAGACTGATTTTATAAAAATAAGACCTAAAAATAAGTTGGCTAACTAAGCCCTAATAAGCTGGCTAACTAAGCCCTAATAAGCTAGAAATAGGCCATGGCTTATTAAAGAAATTAGAAAATGAAAAAGTGTATAAGAGATTAAAGTAGGACTATCTTGACAGATAGCCCTATTGGTGCTGGTGGTTTGAGTGTGTGTGTTGTAGGACGAGTATGTGTTAAAGGTTAGGTCATGGGTTCGAATCCCATGGCCTAGCTTTTTGCATTTTTTTATTTTTCAAATATTTTTACACACACTTATAGAACAGATGAAAATAAGCAAAACTTATAAAAGAAACTTTTTATGAAAATTACCAAATAAGTTAGAAATCAGCTTTTTAAAACAGACATATAACACTTGACTTTTTTTTGGCTTTTTTCACTTAAACAAACTAGCTAGAAAACTTTAATAAGCTGAAAACAATACTAACTAAGCTACAAACAGCTAATCCCTAACCTAATAAGCAAATTTGAGCAAGAAAATAAGTAAAAGAAACAAGCCATGAGTTAAAAAATAGAATTAGCACTTTTGCATAAATGGACTGCCAAACAGACCTAAAGGCAACTTTGAGCTTATTTTTAAATAAGTAAACAGATCCTTATGGAAATCTAGCTTATACCACCTTATAGCTTGACCTCAAATCTTCTTAAAACTCCTTTTGAAAACTAGTTTGAAAATAAATTACTCAAAGAAAAAGCTAAATGAAAAGGCTTATTGACTCAGTGTGTGCTGAGTGTTATTTTTGGTTTTGAAAAGACAAAATGCTAAGTTTGAGCTTAAAAACAAATGACTAAATAAGCAATTTAATGCAAACAAAGCTTAAACAGATCTAATATATCCTACAAACTACTTGTGCTCAAATTTTGAAATCCTAAATCTAATTTTTACACTCTGATAATTAAGCTTGAACTAGGCTACTTGGCTTTTTTCCTCTACTGATGCAATTGACACTTGATGTCCAAAACTTAAAACCAAAAGTGCAGGCCTAAGGTCTTGTATTCTACACTTTTAAAACACCAAACTAAATGTAAAATAAGTGACAAATTCAACTAGAGCAAGCTTGAGCTTAAAATCCTTATACAACTGAACTTATTCTAACAGATTCTAAACACTATTTATAAATTTTGATTAAAACTGAATAAAACTAACAACAACTTTAAATCTTATCATCATAAACTTCAAATTAATGTTTAAAGTCAATCCAAATGGTCAAATAGCCTTGACAGCACTAACTTAAGTTAGTGTTGCCTTGTGCCAAACACCCCTTTAAATAGCTTAAACCCATTTTTAGCTTATGAAAATGAAATTTAAAGCTCAAATTCTTAATACCAGATAGTTATAAGCTACTATTAGACCTAATGAGCAGATTTAAGCAAGCAAATAAGCCAAAACAATAAGCTACTAATCTATGCTACTTTTTATGGGTTTTTCCACTGTTTTATAAAGAACACTTTCAAAATGAAACTTAATCTAACAAAAGACAATATCAAGCATTTAAACAACTATAATAAGCAGGATTATAGCAGACAATAAGCAAGTTAAACTAATATGCAGATTATAACTAGAATGCAAGCAGAAAAATAGAAAAATGTAAAGAAAAGTGTACCTCCACCTCAGCTAAACAGAGGTGAATGCTCACAATAGAGCTTATAAAAGTAGCTTAAGCTTTTAGCTTAAGCTTAATCTAAAATCCTAGTCTAATCCTAACACTTGACCATCAAGTACTATTACCAGCTTGAATAATATAAGCAGCCATCCAATTCCATTACTATTCAAGCTTATATGAGAGTTTTTATGTAGCTTATGAGTAATTTGAGCTTATGAAACAGTAAATAAGAGCTTATTCAAATCATTAGTGCAAATATGTAAGAAAAAAATAGAATTGACAAATGAATTTAAATGAAAACAACTTTTATTGATAAGATGAAATGAGTACAAACTTTTTGAAAAGGAAATTACATTTAACTAAAGACAATAAGCTAAAATTACATGAAAAATAAGCTAAAATTAAACTACAAGCTACTATTAAAACTACTCCTAGATTGATCTGTGAGTGAGGACTGAGCTCCTTATATAGGGCAAGAGGGAAGGTTCTAGGCTCTTTTATACGCTCCTTGCAGCTTTAGATCTTGGCCATTAAATACTTCTAATCATTGAATCAAGCTTTGTAACCGTTAGATGGAAATTGAGCACATGGATTGCCACGCTGGCAATCCAACTTTGGGCAATGGATGTGTTTCTTTTACACTAAATTTAGTGAAAATTCGCCTTTAATGTCTGTTTCTTTGTAGCCCGCGTGTCATTCTCTTGTCAGATCTGTCCAATCAAAACCAAGGGGTGACGTTTTTTATGTTGAGTTGTCACTTGGTACTTAGAATCTATGAGGCCACGTTGGACAAGTGATTAATTGCCTTTTTATTGGGTAATTTTAAGGATGGTGAATTGGGGGAGACTGTGAACAGTAAAACTACTTTTCCCGCCCCCCAATTCCTTTTATATCTTGTTTGACCATAGTTTTACACAACGTTGACCTGGGCTTGGGGGGATGTTTTGGGCCATGATATTTAGCTTTGGGCTCGGTAAAGGTTAAATGGGTTTATATAATTAAGTTAACAACCGTTAGTCCTCAAAGGTAAACAAAGTAATAAAAGGACTAACGGTGTTATTCATTTTAGGGCATTTTAGGTATTTTAAAGGTTTTGTCATTTTGTGGTTTGACCAAAGCTTGACCATGGTTGACTTTTTGTTGACCTTTTGCTAGAAAACTTCCGGCTCTTGTGCACTCTATCCGTTCTCGTGTCCGTTTTTGTCCGGTTTTGGCTCTTTTCTTGTGATTTTTGCAATATCCATACCTACACATTCACAAAAGACAAAACACACATATACAAGCATAATTTTGCATTTTTTTTATCTTTTTAGGGCTTGTTTTGATACAAAAAGGATATGTGATTTCTCACATATCAAAATTCCCCAAACTAAGTGATTGTCGTGTCCTCACGCAATGTTATATGCTCTAAAACCAAATACTCCAAAACCTCCCCAAACTAATCCTTTGAAAAGTAGCAAAGTCTTTTGTGGGGAGAAGTTAAGAAATCACAAGTTTTAAAACACCCCGCTTTCCATTTTCAAAGAATTTTTTTCATATTTATGATCTTCATAATTTACAACTTACAACTTATTCATGTGTGACATAATGTATTGCTTTCATTATTCTTTGATAACTTTGAGGATCACGGAACAAAAAGCACAAAAAGTGTCCAAATGGATAAATTCATCGTCCCCGACTTTCACCTCTCCAAGCCAAGCTTAAAAACAAGATCATTGTAAAATACAAGTTATAATGCTAACACTACTCATAAAAGCTAATTGTGTACTTACTTTTCCTCCCTTATTCCTAATTTCCTCTAAGGATTTTATTATTATTATTGGTGACAAATAAATTATGTCCTTATTAATAAAGTAAACCCGGTTTAGACCATTAATAGTTTGAAATCCTTTCCTAAAGAGACGATGTGGTGAAAATAAAGTCCACATTAAGGTTCTAAATTCACATGATTTAGGGGTTATCCTTTTTATTTCATCTGAAACAACTCAACTACGAGTCTAGAGACGGAGGCTTTATTTAGATAACCCAGAGTCGAAATTTGGCTTTATTATTATTATAGCAACATTATTAAACCTCGGTCTTTTAAACAACTGCCACATCTGTATGCGAGCCGACCATGGTCCAGGAGTTTTATTTCGACCTCGGTAAATTCCTCGACCTTTTAGAAGGCTGCAACATCGGTTGTGAGCCGGCAAGATGCAACAAACTTTTATCAGTCTCGAATTATTATTACTATGTGCCTTATTTAGAAGACTGCCACATCGGTTGTGAGCCGACAAGAGGCAGTAAACTTTTATCATGCCACAATTTTTATTATTATTATTATTACCTCCACCCTTTAAACGACTGTCACATCGGTATGCGAGCCGACCATGATCCAGAATTCTTATTTCGGCTTTGGTTTATTACATAATTATTATTATTATAGCCAAATTTCAAGTCAAGTGCTCTTTTAACAACTGCCACATCGGTATGCGAGCCGACCATAGTCTAGGATTCTATTTCCCCACAACACTGACAAAACCTCAATGTGTACCTTACTTTCACCAGAAGGAATCTCTACGAAGTGATCTAAACTAAGAATCGCAAAAACCAAAGAAACTTTATTTATTCAACAATTATATAACGTTTATTAAGCTGATGGGAGCAAAAAGCCACGATTAACCTTTATGAGCCTTAAAGAAATCCAACTATTCTATGTTTAGCATCAAAACTTACTCTACTCTATCATCTCTTATTCTTCACAATTTAAAATTTCTAATAAAGAAACTCGTGAATACTTAGCATAGCGAATTAAGATCGGCACTTTAGCAAGTCACATAGACTGGCAACAATCTTAATTCTAATAAATCGATCTTCGCATATTTAAAATCAATTATGGGAACTTGCAAAGTCTTGGCTTTTTCAAGCTAGACTCGCTTTTTATAGCTCCTTGTATAAAAGATTAGCAAAATTCAATCTATATACGTTAAGGAGAAAAGCTAAGATATAAAACCGGTCGGGTCAAAATTTATTTTTGTTCTCACAAACGGAAAGCCTACATTCGTGTCAAAATATTTTTAATCAACTAACTATTTTTTTTATGAAAACTAAACTAGATATTAAGACTTAAAAATTTAAAATTTTTGCGGGAAAACGGGGTACGTGAGAACAATGGGCAAAGGTAGGTAAGATCATATCGAAGATATACTACCCCATACTAAAACTAAACATTGTCCTCAATGTTTCCTAGTCTAAGGCTCAAAACCCCATACTAGAACTCAAAAAGTCGAATGCATAATCCGAGCATGGAGAAAGTATCACAAAAATCTTAAGCCGTTTATCAAGTATGCTAAAAGATAGATGTTAGTCGATAATAATCTAGGATATCGGATTTCCCCAAACTAATGGCAAGCAAAGGCTAGGAAGCTCGAGTGGACCGGGACAAAACACCGAACACGAGAGTCTTCAAAAATTTTGGGTCAATCCTACAAACAATCACAAGCACAAACAACAAGAATCGGAAGAGTACAAGCCTCCTCACATCACATTAGAAATAAGAAAGAAGAAAGATGGATAAGCATGGGGTGCCTCCCACGAAGCGCTTTGTTTTTGGTAACCGAGTCACATAGCTTGACTCGATCCCCGAATTCATTCGTCCTTGGAGAAAGTTTGGAGATCCTGGACTACCTTGGGTGGTAAGTCCCCTCCGAAGTAATGCTTCACACGATGACCATTCACCTTAAAGTTTGGACCATCGGGTTGAGATAACTCGATGGTTCCGTATGGAAAAACTTTGGTGATGGTGAAAGGTCCCGACCAACGAGTTTTAAGCTTTCCCGAGAATATCTTTAGACGAGAGTTGAAGAGTAAAACTCGATCACCAACATTGAAAATGCGGTTTTTGATCTTAGAGTCGTGAAGCTTCTTCGTCCTCTCTTTATATATCAAAGAATTCTCGTAAGCTTGATCACGAAGCTCATTAAGTTCATTAAGTTGAAGCTTCCGGTGATCACCCGCGGTTTTAAGATCGAAATTAGCATGTTTCAAAGCCCAATATGCTTTATGCTCTAACTCGATAGGTAAATGGCAAGACTTTCCGTACACTAAGAATTGAAAGAGGTTAGGGACTAGGAAATAAGTCGACTCTATCAGTTGGAATCATAAGAAACCTTGGCACTCGTGTCCTTAACACCTCATTTAAACGAGGGATTTTGTTCAAAGAGGTGAAAATCATAATAAATTCAAAGAGATTTGAATCAATCTAATGTTCCTTGGGAAGTCCTCCTCAGAAAGTGGACTCGTCATCACTAGCGGTAAAATCATTTGAACCGAAAGCATGGATCCTCATTTTTTTTTTTTTTTTTTCCCTCCCTTCATTTTCCTCTTCTTTAGAGAAAGTCACGGATTTTTCCTCAAAATGGGATAGAAATCATCACTCAAAGGTAAAACGTTCTCACTATCACTACCGGATGTATCCTCGGACTCTCTTGGGATTGGAATAAGGTCCTCAACACTGGACTTTATGAATTCGTCCGCTTCCTTTTCAAGAATAGTGCTAATTTCCTCATTCCCCATTATGAGAAAGTCCTCGGGCTCCATAATAGAAGACACGGGTGCGAGAGAAATAGACGGAGAGATTTGAGGCATATCTTTTAAAGGAATAGAATACTCCTCGTTATCATCATCATCCTCGTAATTGTAATGTTGTGAAGGTTCGGAAGTATAAGTACTAACATTAGCCGCCTACTTTCGTTGAATTAACATTTTACAAAATGATCGCACCATGTTGAGAATTTCATTATGTGACTCTTCTAGTTTATCCCATATAACATGCACATCACTTATCCTTTGCTAATTAAGGTCTTCTTGATGATTGATGAAATACTGCGGGGGTTGATCAAAACCAGAATAGTTGGAATTATGCTCAAAGTGATTTTGATTCATTGGTTGACATTGAAAACTTTCATGAGGACCCCTACAGTTTTCACAGCAAAGATATTGCTGTGGAAAACTCGGTGAATTTTGTGGATAATAATTATCACTAAAGTTTTGATTGTAGCACGGTTCCTGCTCATAGACAAGCGGTAACCGTGGCGGACAATCAAAACCATAGTGGGTTGTGGAAGATGTTTCCCACAAAACTCACACAAGTATGTCTCGTACTGGGGCTGTGGAGGTTGGTTGAAAAAGTTTGGTGTTTCATTATAAGAATAAGGATTTGGGTCATAGACAAACTCATTTCCGGATCCTACATTGCTACAGCCCGGACAGTTTCCACCATTAAACGGACCTCCACACCACGAGCAACCAAAATGGTTATACGAAGACATGTCGAAGAATTAAACGGATAAGGAGGGTAAAGAGATAAGAATAAATAAATAAGAGTATAGAGGGGGAATAAGAGGGATTATTTTGCAAATTTTTATAAAAGATAATATTAATAAAATATTTTTGGTATTTTCAATATTTATAAAAGAAAATAAAAATAAAATAAGAAAAAAATATTTTTGGATTTTTATATTTTTTATAAGAACGAAAATAAAACTTTCGAATAAAGGATCCTTCAAGGCTTCGTCGAACACAAACAAACCCGTAAAAATTTCTTACACTTCTCCCATGGGCAGCTGGCGCAATTTTGTTGTTGTCATTTTTTACCGTATCAATAACCCTCAATATATTATATATATATATATATATATATATATTTATATATATATGATATATATATTATATATATTATATATATATATATATTATATATATATATATATATATATAATACATTACGTAATAGCAAGTAATGTATCTACAAATATTATTCTCTAGGAAATTAATAAAAGTATATCAACCTCGGGTATGTTTTCCTCTGTGAGAGGTGATGGAGTATTTACGTTCAAGTTGTAAATCGAGCTTGATTATCATTCAAGTTTTTGGTTTTGGTTTTAAACTTATTTTTTTATACTAAAAATTAAACTAAAATTAATTCTAAGATTTAAAACTACAAGATTAAACTAAAATTGATCTAAAAGATATAAAGGAATAATATGTTTGCTAAGTTGAAGTGAGATGTTCTTAAGTGTGGATTTAGTTTTAACGAATTAAATTCCTTAGAAAACAAGTTTCATGAAATTAAATGACATGTAAAGTAAAATGCTTTTTAAAATAAATGACTAGTATTTAAATTGCCATTAAAGTAAATGACGATATGTAAATTAGAAATTTAATGAATTATTAATTTTTTATTAAACATTTTTTAAACGCACTTAAATTCCATATCCTAAGCACTTAGCAAACACAAGTAAACTACTCACTATGCATGGCAAATATCAAATAAACAAACATTTTATAAAATGACAAAATAAATCTACACTAATTAATTGAAAAAAGATAGAAAATGGAACCGAATTGGAGACCCGCAATTAAACGATAACCACCCGATTTATTTAGCTAAAGAAAATAATTAAATTCGGTCTAGCTAAATAAACCCTTAATCTCTGCGCCTCATGAGATGAGCGGTACCAAAACAACTCAAACATAAACAGTTATACAATAAATAGATATAACAATTAAGCAATTCACTTCTACGCAGGCCCAATCCAAACGATTCCAATAACTAATTGTAGCCTACTAACCAAATATGTCCCAAAAGATAAAAGCCAATTGCAACTTAAATTCCAGCTCATGCCCCAAATTAAATTATCGATGCCTAATATTCATACAAAACAAACGGAGATATAACTTCAAGTCTTCTAGTTTTAACCAATGATAATTTCACTAATCAAATCAAAATGATTAAGCTAAATTAAGCTTAGATTATTTCTAATTTTCCAATTAAGCACTACGAGGTAAAAACTGAACTAGTAAATTTTCGAAAGTAACTTAAATGGAAAAAACACTTTTAGCACTAGTCTAAGCGAAATCTAACTACTAGATGCAATCCAAATCAAATGAGCAAATAACCGAAACAGTAGCAAGCGAATTCTATAATTACAAAATAAGCAAATAGAAAGAGCACTTAGAAGGCTTAGTCGATAGCTAAATGAAAAGAACTAAATCCGAAAATAAGCAATTTCTTATTTCGAATTAATATAAGCTCAAAACCAAACCTTATAAGCTATGAGAAGCTTATACAATGAAGTGATAATAAGCTATAAGAAAGAACTAAGTTCGAAGATAAGCGAAGTCTTTGAAGCTTATTAAAAAGCTTAATCAGATGAGCTTAATTAATAAATAAGTTCATAAAACCAATAAACTAGGAAATACCTTATCAATTTTACCACTTATTTAATAATAAGCCTAGTAAATAAGCAAAGAAATAAGCCCTATGATAAGCTTATATTTCAAAAAGAAAGAAAAGAAACGAGTAAGGAAATAAGCTAAAATAATAAGCACTTTAAAACACAAACCTTCATTTCATTAAGCTAAAGAGATTTTTTACAATAAGCTATTACAAAAACTAAATAAGCTAAAAAAAATGAAAATAAGCTAAACTATATCTAAAATCTACTCTCACTACTCCTAAGCTAGCCACCCCAAAATGAGGGGAGCGTTCTCTTTATATAGCCAAGTGGCAAAGGTGTTTATAAAATATGCACCAGCCCAATCATTGGCCTCTAATTGTATGTTTGTCCTCGGATCATGAGTAGCGCAGGGTGAATCCATCGTTAAATCATGCTAGTGGAATTCTTTCTAGCTTAAGTATTACGCATACATTAACACCGTTTGATCATTTGCTTGAATTTAAATTATTAAACAATTTGCCTCACCACGTGTTGCAATGTAATTCGCCAAGAAAAAGTATTGGGAGAACACGTGACTGAGTGGGAATTATTTAAGGGCATGCGAGTTGCTACAATTTGCACAACAATACCAAGTGCTTTCATTCATTTAATTCTCTTTGCATTTCACAGTTAAGCACTTAAGCCACATGTGGATTTTGGGCTTTTAATCATTTGGGCAAGAGCTTTCTATTGGCATTTCCATCAAAACTAGATTGGGCTTTTGAGTAAATATGGGTTGGTTCGACCCATATAAATGGTGTCGGGTTGGCCCAATAAGAGATGAAAGCACTGCCGGACTCGAATTTTCGCGCTCTTTCCAATGGCATGCTCGGAGACTTTTCGCGACTTCATCTTGGCTTTGAGTAATAATTAAACTTGACCAAATTGAGCCCGATAATTCTCGTTTTTGCTTCGTTTTCAATCCTTTTACCTGCAAGACATAAAAATACCAAACAAACATATTTGCAATATAATTAAGCATATTTTAGTATTTTTAGTCCTTTTTATAGTGTTTTCCGGAGTATAAAAGATATGTGTTTTAGCAAATACCAACCCTAAACAAGCGCTTCGTGGGAGGCAACCCATGCTTATCCGTAGCAATTTTATATAGTAATGAATAAGTGTTTTTTGTTGTGAAGTAGGCTTGCTTGTCATTGTCGTTTTGATTGTGTTTTTTGTGGTTTATTCGTCTAGGATTGTCCAGATTTTTTGAAGCCTCTCAATGCTCGCGGTTTTTGTCTTCGACCAAAAAGAGCTTCAAATCCTCAGCTTTCATTTGGGAAATCCAAATATCATATCTAATATCAAAATCTAAAGTTTATCTTTAAGCATACTTAATAAAACGGATCTTCTTAGAGTGAAGTATGAGAACCTTCTAAATAACATTGTGGACCATGTTTAGTTCTGTATAGGGTGGGTGTCTATCTATTTGATTGTGCCTGCAGCCGTTGTTTTCATGTAATCCTGTTTTTTACACCAATATTCCAAAAATAAAATGAAAAAAATTTAAAATTTTTCAAAAATAATAAGTGTTTTGTCACAATTTTGACTTTCCTGCTGGGTAGAATAAGAATAAATTTTGACTCGATCGAGCGTGTTGAGCTCTAGCTTGTTCCTTAACTTTTAGACTAAAGCTTGTTCGGCAAATCTTCTGCGAAATAAATAGAACAAATAATGATATAGAGTTAAAGTATGGGGGTAGATGCTAAACAAGGATTATTTGGAAATCTTAAGAGCTCATGTATGTAATTTGTGGCTTTTTCTCCCATAAGCTCCTAACCGGACTAATAATACGTGCTTTTTTGGAAATTAAACTTAAATCAACAAATTTTGAGGATGTTTAGTCGATAGCTATAATTTTTAGTCTTAGTTCAACATTGATACATTAATTTTCCAACAGAAGTCTTCCTAAAGTGTGAAATAAAAAAAATTGAAAAATATTAATGTAAAAATAGAAAATGGACATGATAAGTAATAATTTTAAACTTGCAAGATAAAAGTTTGCTGCATCTTGCGGCTCACAACCGATGTTGCAGCCTTTCCAAAGGAGACAATAGTTAGAATAATAATCGAGACTGATTAAAATTTTGCTGCATCTTGCCGGCTCACAAACGATGTTGCATAATTTTATGAAGATGTTAGTCGATCGCATTAATTTTAGTCTTAGAACCATACCACGTCCACACCCACAATCACTCACAACACCCCCAATATTCAAACTTATACTTGAATTTTTCAAAAAGAAGTCTTCTCTAAGTGTGAAATAAAAAAAATGAATAATATGATGAAAAATGAAAAAAAAAGAATGATAAGTAATAAATATAAACTGTGGGCTGATAAAAGTTTGCTGCATCTTGCCGGCTCACAACCGATGTTGCAGCCTTCTAAAAGGTCGAGGGTTACAATTGTATCATGGTTATGTTTAATATTAAGTGTGAATTAATAAATGAAAATCTCTTTTTGTTAAATTTAAATATGCTTTTGAACTTTGACTATTTCATTTTAAGTTTTTTTAAAAAGCTATGTGTAAACGGGAAACCTAAGAGTTTTTGAAACCAAAGGTCCATGAGTCCCGATACTAGTCTCTGTGGGGTGTCAAAAGCCTGGTCACTTAGCCGTAAGGTTGGGATGTGCCGAGACGAAAGTCGCTACATGGGATGATCTCGCCTTCAAACTCATTATTCTCGGGTGGAACGTGAAGCATAGAATTTTGCAAAACGTTGATCCATGGTTGAAATTCAAAATGGCACATTCACCTAATATATAATAATTGTCGGGAGTGAAAAGTTCACAAGTTGCAAATATGAGTAGTGTTAGCATCTTAACTTATATTTAACGGTGATTTCATTTTAAGCTTGGTTTGGGGCGAGTAAAAAGTCGGGGACGATAAATTTATCCTTCTTGGGCATTTTAGGATTGAAATGCGTCTTGTTCTATGATCCCTAACGGTTATGAAAATAACGAAAGTCAAATATGTTAGTTAGTTGCTTAAAAAAGAAAAAGTGGCACTTTCGTAATTTATAAAGTTCATAATTTTTCTTTTTTTGCTTAAAAAAAGTTCACAAGTTAAGGCTTGCAAAGAAAAGGCCCAAGTTGCAAATAACATATAAGTGGCCTTTTATAAAGCTTAAGGCTTGCAAATATGGTCAAAACGGGGCTCTTCTAAACTCTTGTTTCTTTAATTCACCTCGATGAACACTTAGCTACTTTTCGAGGTAACAAGTCGAGGGAGATTGAGATTCTTAGTTTTCTAAGTGCTTACTTATTGCATTGCGTGAGGACACGACAATATCTTAGTATTGGAGATTTTGGTATGTGTTTAATTACACATACTTTTGACCACTAAAAACGTACTTAAATGACCAAAAACGTACCAAAAATACATTATATTTGTATGTTTTGCATTTGTATTGTGCATGTAACGGATATCTATGAAAAGAACAAAATCGAAGCCAAACCGCAAAACCCAGCCTGAGATGGAAAGGTCCATGAGAAGTCAAAAAGACAAAGTCAAAGTCAACAAAAAGGTCAAAGTCAAAGTCAACCCCGGGAAGTGGCATTGCATCGAAAACCAAACCCAAAAACCTAAATTGTCAAAAGTAGGCCCACCCGTACCCACCTAGTGGGCCCGGGTCAGCCCACTTATATGTTACAAGCCTTAAGCTTTATAAAAGGCCCAAGTCCCTTTTTTATAACACCCGGCCCAAGTCTTAGGCCCAATCCCCCTTTATAATAACCCGTTTACCCCAACCCTTTTAAAGTTAACTCTATCAGTCCTTAAAAGGACTAACAGTACAAACCATTTACAAACCTCAAAAAATCCAATTAACCCACTCCTTTCACTTGGCCACAAGATGCTTAATACCAAGCTACACCTCAGCAAAACGAAACGTCACCAAAGGATTGTGATTGGTCAAGACTCCAACAAGAATGACACGCGGGATTTTGAACAAACACACCTTGATGGGAAATGTTACACTAAAAGCAAGCCAAAAGAAGCACAAGGCTCTGACACAAGGAATGCCACGCTGGCAATCCGTGTGATCACATCTTTGATCCAACGGTGAAGGCAGGGCATCTAATGATTGGCAAGGATTCAAGGGTTAAGATCAAATCCAAGAGGAGCGTGTGAAAAAGACCTAGAAGCTTCTCTCTCTGCCTATATAAAGAGCTCCTCACTCACTCACAAAAGATATCTAGGAGTAGTTTTTAGTGTAGCTTAGTGTAATTTTTAGTGTAACTTTTATAAATGTAATTTTTAGCTTATCGTTTTTTAATCAATGTAACTTTCCATTACAAAGCTTGTAATCAGTTTTAATATCAATTAAAAGTTTAGTTTTCATATTGTGCACTTGTTAAATCCTGTTTTCTTTTAAATGAATTATGGTTTAATAAGCTCTTTTAAGCTCTCTAAAGTTCAATAAGCTGTCATTTTAACTCATAAGCTAGATATACTCTCATTTAAGCTCTTAAAAGCTAAAATGAGCTTATTGTTACTCAAATTCACTCCCAAAATTACCTCAGCTTAAATTTGGAAGGGAAACCAGACATGGATGGGTTTCCAGGACCTCACTAGCTTATCTATGATAAGCTAGAGCTTGTTGATTAGCTCATAAGAGCATTTGATAAGCCTTGTTTGTGCAAAGGCCTTTGTAAGTCTTCATTTTCCTTTTCTAGCTTTAAAAACTGCAAATTAGTTTAATATTGCTTATTTTGTGCTTATTGCTGTTTAGTTTTGCTTAATAGTGCTTATTATAGTTGTTATGTTCTTATGATGTTTGATTGATAGTTTAAAATCTTAGTTTGCACTTATTTGTTATAAAACAGTTAAAAAAACCAAAAATAGTAGCATAGTATTATAGCTTATTGTCCTGGCTTAATTGATTGCTTAAATCTGTTCATTAGGTTTGTTAAAGGCTTATTGATATCTGGTATTTGAACTTTGTTCTTTAAATCTCATTTTTATAAGCTAAGTATGAATTTGAGGGTTATAAGGGAGTGTTTGGGTCAAGCAGTACTAACTCAAGTTAGTACTGCTTGAGGCCATTTGGTCCTTTAATTTCACTTTAAATCTCATATTTAGGTTTATAAGAGTAGGATTTAAAAGCTTAGATAGGCTTAATCTAGTTTTCTTTAGGATTGTGAGTTGCTAGTTTGATTTTGCTAACATTAATCAGTTTCATTATCATCTTAGGCTCAAATCTGTTTTAGTTGCTATCATTGCTTTATTTACTCTTAGTTATGTGATTTTAGATGTTAGGAATAAGTTTCTTAGCCTGCACTTGTTGGATTTAAGTTTTGGTATTTTTTTTGTGCAAACTGCATCAGTTAACAAAAACAACAAAATAGCCATTTTAAAGATGAAAATTCAGCAAGCAAAAGTAGTTTTTAGCTTTTGATTTTCATAGCACAAGTAGATTTTAGGACAAATTAGTTATATTAGGGCTTATTTTAGTTTAAAAAGCTTATTTGAATATCTGTTTTTGATCTGCAATTTAGCTCTTTGTCTTTTCATTCAAAAACCAAAAGTAAGGTAAAACTGCATAAGAAGCTTTTTCATTAAGCATTTTCCTTAAGCATTTGATTTTCAAAATAGTTTTTAAAAGCTGTTTTAAGCAGCTTTTAGGTCAAAGTTTTAAGTGGTATAAGCCAAAAGTCCATAAGGATC
>BQNB010126605.1:0-15414 GCA_026074375.1 Tanacetum coccineum | reverse complement strand
TTATAGTACTACTTTACCTTAGCTCAAAAATCGTTTATGGTGTGAATTTGAGCATTTATGAAATGAAAAAATAGTGCAAACACCTTTTCTAAAATCGTAGATCCGTCCCCGACCACATGGACAACTAAGAAGCACCTAGACCATCGTCATACTTGACTATTGATCACTATTTCTTTGTTTGACTATATAACCTTGCCGAATCTGGAGGAGGAGGCGAACACCAATATAAGGGAGCTAATGAGATGACCAAAGTCGACGATTAGGCCAAATAGTCATTGATGAAGTCATATTTGTGAACCATAAATATTTTAATTAAAGTTAAAGGTATAGCCTAACATGATAGTTATCTCGACAAGAGACTAAGATTTTATCCCAAAAGCCGTTACAATAAGCAACACATGTCACTACCTCATTCACTAAAATGTAGTGATGTGAGCATTACGCTAGTACATGCACTCGTTCATGGAGCATTCCATGAACATGACAAAGCCAAGGATGACACATCACATGTCATTCTTATCTCTTCCTTTGGTTATCCACCACGTGGGTCATCCTCAACCTTTAGATCGCATTGATCGGTTGCACAAAACCCTAAATGCATCTCTATAAATACCAGACCATTTACTGGAAATGGAACAAGTCTTGCACGACTAAAGACACACACACTAATCGACTGGTGAGTGTTACCCCGACTCTTGATTCTGGTTATACGTCAGAGTCCTTAGTGAACGTGGGAAACCAAACGATCGATTACCCTCAATCCAACCAACCAATACGTACAATAAGTAAACATGACGCCACCCGTGTTGTACGAAATATAATAACCACTATTTTAATTTTTTTCAGTTCACTAGAAAACTAAAAAGCCCTTACTAGTTTTGGTTTTTCGTCATCGGAAAACTTTATTTCACCCAAAGCTTTGTTACTTTGTCATCAAAATACAAAATGAAAGTTTTTAATGTGAAAACCCTTATCTAGGCGACAAGCTCAAACCCTTTTTTCGTTGCAAAACATGAAAACTTTATCTAGGTGATGTGTCGTTGTGCGTAGGTAATTTATTATTCAAGTTTTATTATTTATATTTTTTCGACTTTACTTATTAATAAACACTAACGGGCAGTGTACCCGATCAGTTGTATGTTCGTTAGTATAAGGGTGTCGATCACTAAGAGCGAGTGTTAACACTTAAATCTATCAGTGTTTTTGTTATCTAAGTTAATCCTAATTAATCATATGTTAAATTTAAGTTAAACCTAAACTAACACAAAAGGGGGGCTTTTCGGCCTGAGAGACTGGCACGAGTTTTGGTTTACTTAAACTAAGATGACGATGATTGACACACACAAGTTGATAGACAGAAAATAAAGAAGCGGTCGAGCCTAATGTAAGGAAATTATATTAACCATATTTAGTCTAATATAATGCATGTTTTGTTTATAAGTGCAATGATTGTCTTATCTCGTTGGTGACATATCATTCCTAGGTTTAGGCGGTACTTCTTCCTAAACCCTGGACTTGGCAATTCTGTCACAATTTACCAAATCCGCTTAAAGCAATCATAGTTGATTATAATCTATCTTAGGAGACAATAATGGTGATCTTATCGAATCCTATCTCTACAAGACTTTACTAACCTACTGCTTAACGACACTTTATATACTAGTAGTCCATTGTCCAGGTCTTTACCCAAGGAACCAGAACGTTATTTGTTAGTCCTAGGTCACCTGCTAGTCTACCTATTCACTAAACCAAGGGTAAAGACAGGTCAATATTTGTGATCCTATTACTCTAGATATATAAATTGCTTATATGGAGACCTATCCTGGACTCTAGCTAACGCTTTATTTGTATTCCTAGATCCAGTTAAATGATAGGTCACGTACTTAAGCATGTAAACGAGTATAAATTGATAAACATAAAACAACTCAGGAAAGAGTTTTTGTGACACATCGAAAGTTTTATAAAAAATCAATTTTCATCAGAAACACTTTTGTTTTGAAAGATATACACAGTCAATGTGCTCGAAAATCAGTTATTGAGCACATCGAAAGATTTTTAAAAAACTATTCGTCAATTCACTGCCTAGAACAAGTTTGATTCATAAAGAATCGCACCATCGTTACTTTCTATTTGTCACAAGTATAATCCATAATGGATCTCACATGTCACCTACCAAGAGTTTGTTTGATGTTGACTCTAGAAAGATTTCCATCTTCATTGTCAGTACTTTTGTATCACTCAAATGTTCTGGCAATACCACAGGGATAATGCGTAGGACTCTTTAGAAATTACTTGTTATTCATAGTGTGTGAATAACAAATGTAAGTTAAATTAGTGTCCTAGCGAGATATGTGGATGATCTCATGGCTCTAGACTTAATAGTGCATTTTTGGTTTTAAGTAGTCGGAGGCTGGAGCAGACTGCCACATTTTCAATATTGTCTAACTCGGAGCGAGAGAGACGATAGAAATGTATTGATCTTCGTAAGAAATGAAACAAGCTTCCTTTGAGGGATCTTGAGTGGCTAGCGAGGGTTGTGCAGCGTATCACTGGGTCCATGATACTTGTCTTCAATGTCAGCAATCAACCATGTGATTCTGACAGCATATGTATTGACCCGGTTTCTGCCTAATGTTTATGGAGGGTTGCTTTCTTTTCACCCTTTATCTTAACATTTCTTTTTCATTCTTCAACCCCTTCAGTGCATACCGAGACTTCATTACTAGTACCTTGTTGGGTATGTTCCAGTACTAGCTCCATCTCAGTCCGCACTATTCCCTTATTCACACATTACTCCTTTTGTAATCATACCTAAGGACTTCTACACTAACTAGTGGATTGTCCCTGGGTAGATCCCTCCAGCTCTGGCGGGATCGTAGGAACGAGTACCTAACCTTACCATCCTTATAACTCCGATAAAGTAAGTACATGGTCGGTCTATTGGTATAGTTTACCTTGCCATAAAACCATTTGATAAAATCCACTGAGGTACTTGTGATATAAATATCAAAGAGTTTGTACCTCAATTAGTTTTTCCTTGCAGAAAAGCTCCCCCTCAACATGTGCGTTGATTCATGAAAATGTTTAGCACATGGAGGATGGAGTGCACACTTGAGTCTTTAACATCACGTTTTTATCATATTGCATATTTTAATCCCATTTTCTCCCCCGATTAAAAATTTCAAACTTTTTCTTCTAAGTCTCTGAGCAGTCTTAACTTCCACTAAGTATGTAGTAACTTCCTCTAGCAGTAGTAACTTCCTCTAGCAATAGTAGCTTCCTCTAGCAGTAGTAACTTCCTCTAGCAATAGTAACTTCCTCTAGCAGTAGTAACTTCCTCTAACAGTCTTAAACACTTAGAATAATTTTCATTGAAGTTCACCAGCAGCACTAACTTTGACTAAGCAACATTAACATCAATAAGAACAGCAGTAATTCCAAACAGGATCAAAAAGCTTTTAATCCCAACAATCCTCCCCTAAACTTGATATTTATCTCTAAAATCATCAAGTTCTTTTATTTAAAGCTTTATTAATCACCAGGAGGATGCTTCTAAACACTTCATTGATTCTTAAGCTATTTTGTGAGAAGTTTAAGAAGCTGATATGCAATTTTACTAAAATGATCACATTGAAGCTTCTTGTTTAACATATCAGTAATTATAGCCGGGATAATCTCTTTTCTTCTACCAGCATGTGAATGTGCATATGTTGCATCCTTAAGGAGTGAACTCCATAGGAGTCATATAGCTTCCAATCCAACACTCTGTAATCTTGTTGATTCTTCCAGACTCTGTCTTTAACATGTGGTTCAAACATTGTCTTTAAATCTCCCTATAGAATCAAATCTAAGTCCTCCACTGGTCTTGTTGATCCATATTTAGGTTTTATCAATTTCTACAGAGTTTCTAAATCTTCCATGTCAAAGCTTTTGAGCAAATGGCTGAAGACTAAGTACATCTTTGAAACTCCATCAGGTCTGATTATCTAGTAATAGTTTTTCTTTCCTTCTTTATGATTCTTCCAGTCAACAATGGTTGGAGGCTTAGTAGCCAAAGGAATAGCATTAATTGCTACTTCTTCTTCATCAGGAACAATTTCCATGAGCTCTTTAATCTTTAAACTGTTTTCTTAATCATCATACCACTTCAGCTGATTCTTAAACATCATCTACCTTTTTGCTTTTTAGTGACCTCTTAATTCTAGCTCAGGCTCTTGCTCTTCCTTTGAACTAATCACCCTCCACCAATATCTATTCTAAAGTCAACAACATGGTAATTCACCCTCTTGAAAGCTAGTCAAACATCATCTGAAATAGAATACAAAAGAATTATTCTTCCAAGTCTTATGGGCTTCTTCCTTCCATAATCTTTAGGTAACTACACATGATTTTTCTTTGTTGAAACTTGGTGTTGGATGGTTTGTTCCCTTCTCTTCTGCTCTTTTAGCTGCAAAGTGTTTTCTTCTTTGCTCTAAGAGTTGTTGAAATCATTTTTCCTTTTCTTCAACAGAAAACCCTTCTTGATCCTCTGCTTGTAGTCTTTAAGCCAACTGGTAATCAGTATCAACCTTAGCCTGAATATCATCCCATTGTTCAGTCAGTGCAACATTGGCTTCATCTTTCTCCCTTGCAAGTCTCTCCTCTTCATCAAACTCAGCTTGTAATATTAGCTTCTTGTTCAACAAACTGATTTGATCTTTCTTCTTCATCTTCATAGGTTCTTCTACCATTATTCCTTTGCCTTTGTCCTGAACTTTTGCCTGTGATGGTTGTGAGGAAATTGTTTTTGTTGTTGTAGATGTACCCAGCTCAGTAATGATAATTCTTTTCCTTGGAGTTGGAATTATAGCAGTTGTTGTAGTTGTAGCAACACTAACCTTTATAATACCAGCACTAACTGGTACACTTGGCTCTTCTACAACATTGACTTTTACCTTGGGTTTTACACTTTTCAAAGCAGCAAGTGCTTGAGCCAAAGTAACTTCATCAACAGTCAAATTCACATCTTTAGTAGCAACTTCTTGTTCTGCTAACACCTCATCACCAGTCAAAGTATTCACATCAAACATATCAGCATCATCTTGATCATTAACCAGGGTAATGTCTTCATCAGCATCAATAGCATTTATCCTCCCTTGTTTGGATGCATCCTTACCCAAACTTTCTTCATCTCTAGAGGATTTTACCCTACCTGTAAGACCAACTTTGTATAACCTTTTAAACCCATGAGTTCTTGAACTCTTTTTATGTTCAAGCTTCTTGACCCTCCTCTTTAAACTAACAATTTCTTCAGCTTATGTGGTTTTGTCTTTTCAAAATCAAGAACTCTTGTTTGTAAATTGGTATATATATCCATTAATTCATTAAGTTTCAAACTATCCTCACCACTTCTAAGTGTGTTACCTCTTGCGAGCAGTGGATCATTGGAATGTTTAGATACATTCTTAAACCTAGTATGAGTAATAGTATCCCTCATGGTTTCTTGGCGCTTGGGACCACCATTTGAAGTAGTTCCTAGGGAACTAGATTCATTAGGTGTTGCCTTGGATTGGGTCTTAGCTATGTTACCTGATATGTGAGAAATCACATATCTGTTTTGTACCAAAAATGACCCTAAAAAGATGAAAATGTGCAAAATTATGCTTGTATATGTGCATTTTGTCTTTTGTGAATGTGTAGGTACGGATATTGCAAAAATCACGAGAAAAGAGCCAAAAACCGGACAAAAACGGACACGAGACGGAAAGAGTACACAAGAGCCGGGTGTTTAGTCAACAAAAGTCAACAATGGTCAACCTTGGTCAACATATATGAAGACAAAACCTTTAAAAGCACCAAAAAGCCCTTAAATGTTAAATCATTTTCATCATAAGTCCCTAAATCAATAACACCGTTAGTCCTTTTATATTAAAAGACTAACAGTCGTTAAGTCTAAAATTTTAACCCAATTCCTTTTTAACCATTTACGAGCCCATGAATAATAACAAATGGCCCAAAAACCCTTTAGCCCAAGTCAACCCTCCCTTTTATAACACGGGTCAAACAAACGAATAGAAGGGAAAAAGGCGCGAAATGGGAATTACTATTCACCATCTCCACCAATTTACCCTTCAGGTTTTAGTAGCTACACAAATAACTGTCAGAAGCCATATGCTAACTAAACTCATCCATGCAGTAGTCTTTGAACTTAGGCATTATAAAGTATGAATAAAGAATTTCTCATTGTTGGAGCAAAAGAATGACCTTAATAGAAAGTTAAAGCTTCTGTGAAATTTTTCTCATAACCCTATTAATGTAAGTTGTTTCACAAGATGGTAGTATTTGATAATACAATCAACACCTTTAGCATCTCTAGTTGAAGATCTCTTCTTACAATCTACTCAGTAATGATGATCTTCTTTCCATCCACTAGGGCTTGTAACTGTACTTCCCCATTGATAGTTTTCGCCTTGACAGTAGCCCAGAATTGTTCAATGCACGAAGTATATATTGTAGGATTGATCGTTAGTGCATACTTTATAGTGTGTGCATTAAGAAAATCCACAATCTGCTCAAACCCTTCACTTTCAGCGGGTTTAGCCAAAAACGCGACCATGTTATGAGTATCCACAAACTTTAGGGTCGTCATTGTGTTGGGATTTGATGATGAATGATGAAATGGAGTTAAGGTTTGTGATTAGAGAGTATATGAGTGAATGAAATCGATTAAATGAGTGATTGAAACCCTTAATCGAAGTATTTATGAAAATACCCTCAACGACATTATCTTTCAACTAGCAGTAGTAACCCAGCAGTGGTAAGTTATGCCTGGCAGCATTAACTTTCACTAGCAGTGGTAAGTTATGCCTAACAGCATTAACTTTTATCAGTGGTATGTGTTTAATTACACATACCTTTTACCTTTAAAAACGAGCCTAAATGACCAAAAACGGATATAAAATGCCAAATATATGCTTGTTTTGCTATTTGTGTTGTGCAGGAACGGATATTAGAAAAAAAGAACAAAAACTAAAGCCAAAATCGACAAAACCGAGCACGGGATTGAAAAGGGTGCAAAAAGTCAAAGCCAGAAAGTCAAAGTCAAAAATTCAAAGCCAAGACGAATTCATAAATATTTTCCGAGCACGAGACTAGAAAGAGCACGAGATTTCGAATCCGACGGTGCCTTCATCTCTTATTGGGCCGGCCCGGCACCATTTATATGGGTCGGACCGACCCATACTTATTAGAGCCCAAAGGAGACTATCCTTTATAAATGCTAGCCCAACAGTCAAACTATTATGCCTTAATTAGTCCAAAATACAGTCAATAACAACTAAGCCCAAAACTTCACAATGTTCCGCCCAGAGTCCGGCCATATGGAGTTTTATTTCCGAAAGAAAGATTAGCACTTCATTTTTCTGTGGTACACAACAAAGAAAGGCTACGTGTCTTCCATGTGAAAATCATTACATATTTCTTGAGCAAAAATTGGATCTGTGAATATATTTAAAGATACGAACGACAACAACGAGAGATATATCTTCCTTTTCTCTTTTTTTTAGTTTTAGGTAATAGAACATTTTGTCTTATCATAGCGTCTAATCTTTAGATATTGAAAATAAATTCCATTGTTCAAGTAATGTTTTCAATTTATTAAACTAGTTTATGTTTATGCTTTATCAATTTCATGACATCCTTATAATGTTTTTCAGTTAATCACTTTTTACCCGTTTAATTTTTATTTTTACGCTCTCCAATCAATTTTTTATAAACCTTTCTTTTATAAACTTGTTAGTTTAATGTTTTAAGTTATAAAGTTTCAATCTTTTTACAAAATTGTCATCTTTTAGTCATTTTATTATTGTTTCATGCCAATTAATTAACTAGTAGTCTTTAGTAATCAAATTTTGTATGTGTTTCATCGTGGAAATTTCAAACAGTTATGTCATGGTTCTACTTGATTTCAAATTTTCAACTTTATCAAATAAATTAAGCCTTTCATCCGTTTTGAGCTTTACTGTTTGTTAATCAACTTTTATAAACTAGCTTTAAATCACTTTTTATTATTTATACTAGAAATTTAGTAGTTGTTCGCAAGTGATTAAGGTTGTCACGTTTAATATTTTTATTATTTTTTAAGTTTTTAATTAGTTTAAATCTTAGAAAAATCATAACTTTAAATCTTAAAAGCCAAAAATAGTAATTCTTTTTTCTAAAATTTACTTTTTACTTAATTTATCTAGGAAAAATAAAATTTCTTTCGTAGGGTCGTTTTTGTAAAAATTTAATTTTTAAAGAACGAGATTCGATCCCGTTCCCGTTTTCTCGCGTTTTTAATTCAAATCACCTCCGTTTTCAGTCTAGTTTTTTTAAAAAATTCCGTTTTAGTCACTATTAGCTTATTTAAACTAAAAATTTCACTTTAGGTTTATAATTTAATAAATTAGGTTTTTAGTCGCGTTCGTTTTCGTTTTTGCGTTTTATCTTTAATTGTATGTTCCCGTAGACTTAGGTTTTCCTTTTAAGCCTTTATTTATGTTTCCCGTAGATTTTTAAGTTATTTAATTGCCTTTTTATGCTTTCCCGTAGTTTTAAGTTTAATTTCCTTTGCCTATTTATGTTTTGTTTCCCGTAGTTTTTTTAGTTTTCTAGTTTCCTTTGCTTGTTTCCCCGTAGTTTTAGAATACTAATTAAATCTTTGATTATCAAGCATCCAATTGTCAAACCATTAATGTAACCGTCAATTTCACACCTCGTCGGAAAGAAAACGACTCGGGTCCGGTTCTAAACTTTGTGGATAACGAAGTGAGAGACCGATACTTCCGGTAATACTATACTATAATATTTGAAGCATTATCATTTTGGCGCCGCTGCCGGGGAGGTGTGTTGCGACAATATCATTACGGTTCTGACGATTAGACTTGAAGACCCTTCCTTGTGAAGTTATTGTTTCCCACTTGTGAATATTTTCTTTTATTTATAAAAATGCAAAAATACAAAAATATTTTTCATTTTCTTTTATTAGTATTAGTATAAGATAAATCAAGAAAAACCAAAAAGATAAAAACATTATCCTTAAATAAGATTTAAAAATCATCATTAATATAATGCTTTCAACTGAAGCATTATCATAATAAGTTCCCAAACAAAAGATTTAAAACTTGCCTTTGTGTCACTTGCGAGGTACGGCTCACCTTTAATTGATTAACAAACTATAAGAGGGGTATAAGGAGGGTTGTTCCGAGGAACTACGACCCTAAAGGAAAAAGGTTTTTAATAGCTTCGCGCTCTCCTATTCCTCCGCTCCTTTGTGCGTTTTTCTTTTAAAGAGCTACCGTGAAACGAGTTGATTATTGGTTTAAGTTGTCTTATCTCATTTTGTCCGTTAATAAAATATGTTGCTTAAAAAATTCGAAAAGCCAAAAATAATCTTCTTTTTCTTCTTATCCATTTAATTCTTTTCTTAACCCTCAATTGTTTAATTCTTATGGCGTCACTCGATCGTCGTTTGAATCCCCTTTACGCGATTAAAGAGTGTTCGTCTTGTGGAAATTTGCACACCAAAGACTGTGGTTGTCCAAAAGGGAGTCTTGAAGACAAGATTCTTGTTCCCGTACCCGACTTGTCTCAACGACCCCTTAAAATTGAAAAGATTTGTCTCGATTGTGGAGACCCGGTTCATGGTCTATATTGTCGACAATGTGCTCTAATACGAAAGACATTGGAGGAAGTTTTTCAAGACTTCCAAGACACTTCCAAGTCATCCAATGACAGTACTAACTTTGTTAATCAAGAGCCATTCATTGTCAAACAAGGCCCCGGTGTAAATTCTTCACAAAGTCCTCCACAAATTAACCACAATTGTTGTTACGAGTGTGGTGATTCGTTAGACGACATCTTCTGTCAACGATGCACTTGTAAGTCTTGTGGGAAAGGTGCTCATATTGGTTATAATTGTCCACCGCAAATTCCGATTATCTCTAAACCGGAACCATGCAACAATCAAACCGTTAATGAGTTCCCACAGACTTTGCCAAGTGTTCAACCGACATCTTGTACCGGAGATGAGAATTCATTCACTTATGATTCTAAACCTAACTTTGTTGATGATTCTCCTAACGTTTTCAACCCACCTCCACAACCTCCTATGTACTCTTGTGAATTTTGCGGGAACGATGCTCGTTATGGTCACTATTGTACACCTCAAGTTCCGTTTATCTATCCAGAACCGGGTTACAATCAAGACTTTAATTTCCCGCAAAATTTTCATGGTTTTCCACAACAATATCCTTGTTGTGAAAATTGCGGGGGACCTCATGAAACTTACCAATGTCAACCAATGAATGAAGACTATTATCATGAGCAAAATTCTTGCTATGATTATAATTCTTTTGGTTTTGACCAATTCCAACCCCCGCAATATACCGTCAATCATCCAATCTCCAATGTTCAAAATAGCCTTTTTCAATGCTCAAAATAAGTTTCTCAATTCTCAAAACAAGCTTATGGAGCAAATGACATCCCTATGTGATATGGCTAGTCAAATTATGCAAAAGAAGGAAGAAGAAAAGCGAATTACAGAAGAGCAAGCGGCTAAAGATCGATATTGGAAGATTCCCATTTTCTATGATGATGACGATGACTATACCATTGCAATCACACCCATTTTACCAACCAGGGAGCCCGTTAACTCTCTAAGTATGGGGGACGAGCATCTTGACACTATTCCGGCAACAGAATCGGACAAAGTAATAATGTCTAGTGTTGAGAACCTTGTCCCAATCCCAAGTGAGTCCGAGGGTATTCCCGAAAATGTGTGTGATGTGCCTCTTTGTAACAATCCCACCCCTCTTGAAGCTTTCAAAGAACATGCCGAGACTATCATCGATTCCAACAATGATTCTTCTTCGAGTGAGGACGATTCTTATGAGAATATCGATTATGTCGATGCATCACCTCTTGATGCTGAGATCGTCAGCTTAGAGGTGGTAGAGATTGTTATCCCGGAAGTTGGAGGGATTGATACCGATATTCTTCTAACAATCAAAGACGATATCCTTCGTGAAAAATTGTTGAATGTCAATCTTCTTATTGCTAACATCGAAGCATTAAAAGATAATCCCGCTCCATCTTCTGATGTTATGACCAAGTCTTCCTCCACATCTCTTAACCTTTTCTTAGAGGAGACTAACACCTTTGATAATTCTTCACCAGAATCTAAAACTTTCTGCTTTGATTTGGAAGAGAATAGTAGTGGCAGTACCACTACCCGTTCTGATTATTCTCTTCCGGATTATGAAGCTTTCTATTCTGATGACGATCATATTAAAGAAAAGAGTAGTGGCAGTACCACTACTCATGCTGATTTTTCTCAATATGATTCGTTCATCTTTGATCTTTCGATCAATCCATTTCCTCCTGCCGATAGGAGTGATTTTTATCATGAGGAGTTCGCCGATGAACTTGCTCACATCATATCTCCACCGGAGTATGATCATTTCTGCTTTAAGATTGAGCCCGAGCTGGGCAATCTTACTATGGATGTGGTGAATGATATTTTCCCAACAAGAGAACCAAGAGTTCATGTGCCTAATGTTTTACCCACCCATCCCACCCTTAATCTGGATTTCATACTTTCTAGTGAATCTCTTTTCGCTTATGTTGTATGGATCTTTCTTCCATTTCTCACGTATCCAGTTACTCCACCATATCTTCTCTCCTGTGGGAATGAAGATACCATTTTTGACCTCGGCATCTCCGTTTATCATTCTTTTATGCCGGATATATCTCATCGAAGTGGAACTTTCATGAAATTCAATGTTTATCCAAACCACTTGAATGAAAGTCCGATGGAGATTTTATCTTCCACTTGCTCCCCCATGGACAAATGAATTCGGGGTCGAGTGGAGCTTGTGACTCGGTTAACAAAAACAAGGCGCTTCGTGAGTGGCAACCCATGCTTATCCATTCTATCTTCTTTCTATTTGCTAATAAGTGTTTTTTGTTGTTGTAAGGAGGCTCGCCTCTTCCATTATTCGTGTTTTGTGTTTTGTGGTTTATTGTCCAGGATTGTCCGGGATTTTTGAAACCTCTCGTGCTCGCGGTTTTGTACTTCGATCACAAGAGCTTCACATCCTCAGCTTCATTTGGGAAATCCGATATCCTAATCTTATCGACTAATGTTTATCTTTAGCATAATTTATAAACGACTTAGGATTTACGTAGAGACCCTTCTTAAAACAATGAGGACAATTTTTCATTCTAGTATGGGGGGGATCTTCGATTTGATTGTGCCTGCAGCTTTTGTTTTCACGTAATCCTGTTTTTACCACCAAAATTTCAAAAAAATGAAAAATTTTCAAAATTTTCAAAAATAAAATAAGTGTTTTGTCACAATTTTGACTTTCCTGCTGGGTAGAATAAGAATAAATTTTGACTCGATCGAGCGTGTTGAGCTCTAGCTTGTTCCTTAACTTTTAGGCTAAGCGTTCGCGATTTTCGCGATGAACGAAAAATGATAGAGTTAAGTATGAGTTGGATGCTAAACAAGGATTATTTGGAAATCTTAAGAGCTCATGTATGTAATTTGTGTTTTTTTTCTCCCATAAGCTCTTAACCGGACTAATCATACGTGCTATTTTTGGAGATTAAACTTAAATCAACAAATTTTATGTAGTTAATAGCAAAAATTTTAGTCTTAGTTCAAATTTATATTTAAATTTTTCAAAAAGAAGTCTTCTCTCTAAAAATATATATATATATATATATATATATATATATATATATATATATAATAAAAACTGTGGGCTGATAAAAGTTTACTGCCTCTTGCCGGCTCACAACCGATGTTGCAGCCTTCTAAAAGGTCGAGGGTTACAATTGCATAAATAATATGTTTAAAATTAAGTTTGAATTAATAAATAGATCTCTTTTTGTTAAATTTAAATATGCTTTTGAACTTTGACTATTTCATTTTAAGTTTTCAAATAAGCTATGTATATACGGGAAACCTGAGAGTTTTTTAAACCTAAGGTTCGTGAGTCCCGATACTAGTCTCTGTGGGGTGTCAAAAGCCTGGTCACTTAGCCGCTAGGTTAGGATGTGCCGAGACGAAAGTCGCTACATGGGATGATCTCGCCTTCAAACTCATTATTCTCGGGTGGAACGTGAAGCATATATTTTTGCAAAATGTTGATCCATGGTTGAAATGCGAAATGACACATTTACCTAAAAGATATAATAATTGTCGGGAGTGAAAAGTTCACAAGTTGCAAATATGAGTAGTGTTAGCATCTTAAACTGATATTTAACAGTGATTTCATTTTAAGCTTGGTTTGGAGCTAGTGAAAAATCGAGGACGATGAATTTATCCTTTTTGGGGCATTCTCAGATCGAAATGCATCTTGTTCTATGATCCCTAACGGTTATGAAAATAACGAAAGTCAAATTAGTTAGTTGCAAAAAAAAAACAAAAATATTAGGAATAAGTGTATATCTTTAAAAATGGTAAAAACGGGGCTTTTCGAAGCTATTGATTCCCCTCGATGAACACTTAGCTACTTTTCGAGGTAATTAGTCGAGGGGGATCGAGATTCTTAGTTTTCTAAGTGCTTACTTATTACATTGCGTGAGGACGCGGCAATACCTTAGTATGGGAGAATTTAATCTATCGATTTGATTGTGCCTCTAGCCGTTGTTTTTACGTAATCCCGTTTTTACCACCAAAATTTCAAATAAAATGAAAAAATATAAAAAATTTCAAAAATAAAATAAGTGTTTTGTCACAATTTTGACTTTCCTACTGGGTAGAATAAGAATAATTTTTAACCCGATCGAGCGTGTTGAGCTCTAGCTTGTTCCTTAACTTTTAGGCTAAGCGTTCGCGGAAATTCGCGAAGAACGAAAAATGATAGAGTTAAGTATGAGTTGGATGCTAAACAAGGATTATTTGGAAATCTTAAGAGCTCATGTATGTAATTTGTGGCTTTTTCTCCCATAAGCTCCTAACAGGACTAATAATACGTGCTATTTTTAGAGATTAAACTTAAATCAACGATTTTTATGTAGTTGATAGCAAAATTTTTAGTCTTAGTTCAAATTTATACTTAAATTTTTCAAAAAGAAGTCTTCTCTATATAAAGTAAAATGAAAAAAATAAAAAAATATAATGAATAATAAATATAAACCGTGGGCTGATAAAAGTTTGCTGCATCTTGCCGGCTCACAACCGATGTTACAGCCTTCTAAAAGGTCGAGGGTTATAATTGCATCAATGTTATGTTTAATATTAAGTGTGAATTAATAAATAGATCTCTTTTTGTTAAAATTAAATATGCTTTTGAACCTTGACTATTTCATTTTAAGTTTTTAAAATAATCTATGTATATATGGGAAACCTAAGAGTTTTTTAAACCTAAGGTCCGTGAGTCCCGATACTAGTCTCTGTGGGATGTCAAAAGCCTGGTCACTTAGTCGCAAGGTTGGGATGTGCCGAGACGAAAGTCGCTACATGGGATGATCTCGCCTTCAAACTCATTATTCTCGGGTGGAACGTGAAGCATAGAATTTTGCAAAAATGTTGATCCATGGTTGAAATTCAAAATGACACAGTCACTTAAGATATAATAATTGTCGGGAGTGAAAAGTTCACAAGGTGCAAATATGAGTAGTGTTAGCATCTTAACTGATAATTAACGGTGATTTCGTTTCAAGCTTGGTTTGGAGCTAGTGAAAAGTCGGGACGATGAATTTATCATTTTTTGGGGCATTTTTGGATCGAAATGCATCTTGTTTTATGATCCCTAACGGTTATGAAAATAACGAAAGTCAAATATGTTAGTTAGTTGCTAAAAAAATATGAGAAAACTAAGAATATTAGTAGGAATAAGTGTATATCTTTAAGAATGGTAAAAATGGGGCTTCTCTAAACTCTGGATTCTTTAATTCCCCTTGATGAACACTTAGCTACTTTTCGAGGTAATTAGTCGAGGGAGATCGAGATTCTTAGTTTTCTACGTGCTTACTTATAGCATTGCGTGAGGACACGGCAATATCTTAGTATGGGGGATTTTGGTATGTGTTTAATTACACATACCTTTGACCGCTAAAAACGGAATTAAATAACTAAAAACGTACCAAAAATAAATTGTATTTGTATGTTTTGCATTTGTATTATGCAGGTAATGGATATCCAAGAAAAGGACAAAAATCGAAGACAAATCGACAAAACCGAGCACGAGAACGAAAAGACCATGAGAAGTCAAAAAGACAAAGTCAAAGTCAACAAAAGTCAAAAAGTCAAAGGCAATCCCAAGATGAGGCATTGAAAAGAGCATCGAAAATCGAACCCGAAAACCTAAATTGCCAAAAGTAGGCCCACCCGTACCCACCTAGTGGGCCTGGGTCAGCCCACTTATATGTTAAAAGCCTAAA
>BQNB010126604.1:0-19575 GCA_026074375.1 Tanacetum coccineum | reverse complement strand
CCCTTTACTTTTGTCTTTTACACTTTCTACCCTAGAGTTTGCAAAAAAATAAAAAAGGGGGAAAGACACTTGGCCCGGGTGAGCAAGACTCGAACCCGGGACCAAGCGATACAAACCCCCTTTTACACACACACTCAACCACTGCGCCCTTGGGTCTTTTTCGTTAAAGACTCAAGGGATTTAATTTATAAAGGTGTTTTGGCTCCATACGCCTATAAGCTGAAATAGCTTATTTTCGGGCTTATTACTTAAGCTGTTTGGTGTTTCTTATTTTTCGTAGGACTATTAAGGTGTAAAGTATTTTTAGTGAATTTTTCAGAATTTTTCGTAATCATTTAATATTTTTTATAATTTAATTTAGTTAAAAGTTTATTTAATTCATAAAAAATACAAAAATTATCAAAAAAATATTTTGCTTTTTTAGAAAATTTTCTTTTATCATCTAGTTTGTAGGAAAAATATAAAATTTTTCGTAGGGTCATTTTTATAACTTTTCATCTTTTAAAGAACGGGTCCGGGTACGGGATTTTGTTTTGACTCGTTTTTGGGTCAAACGAACTCCGTTTTCGGTCTAGTCTTTTTCATTCTTCGTTATTTGGTCCATAGAGTAGTTTAGAAGCGAAAATTTCTTCGTAGGCTTATTTTTAAAGATTTTAGGTTTTCCCCCTTTTGTTCGGGATTCGGGCCTTCGTTTTCTAGTTTAATTTCATAATTTTTAGGGTTTTCTTAAACGTTTTAGTTCGTTATTGTTTAATTTGACTTTTTCAACTTCCCAAACTCATTCCTTCCTTCAAACTCAAATCTTCGATCGTATCGATTTACCATTCCAGCCTCGTTGGGGATTTACGACCCGGGAACATTCTATACTACTTCTCGGTATCATTGATTCTGCTTTTAGACTATTCTTACTATATATTTGATATTTTATTATATTATATATATTTTAAGGTGTAGTTTGAACGGATCAACCACCAAGGGTATGGATCCACTAACAACAGATTTTAAAATAATAAGAAAATGTTTATAATCACATATTTCAAATGAAAAGGGAGAATTTTATATGAGATGCATATCTCTTTGTACATGCATCTGAAATGTGCGGCTATGAGTGTTTCTCATTCTTCTCATTTTAGTTTTACTAGCAGGGTACCTGTGCAATGCGGCGGCAGGTACCATGTGACTGTATTTTGCGGCGAGCATACGTTATTCGGTTAAACATTTTCTAACAATAATTGTATAAATGAATGATAATTTAAAATAAAATAGCTTTAAGCAATAACAATGCAAAGTATTTCATATCCAAATAAACTAAGGTCCTTTGATGTCATCAAATATCCCCCCACTTGAATCCTACTTGTCCTTAAGTAGCCTTTAGAAGTTTAGAAAAATGTATCCCTAAGGATATTTTCTGTTAAAGCACTTATTTGATCTATTACAAGTACACAACCAAACACCTCTACGGAAATAGGAAGATGAAAACACTCAAATCACTCACTACATCATGTGGGTAACATGTAACTAAATCGACTCAAAATTGCACAGGTCGTGACGAGTATTCTATCATAAGCTTGGCAAGGATACATATCTCCACCACTAAAGCTAAGGAGTAACAAATTTATAAAGGTAAATCTGGGTTTTGTATGGAAAGGCTTAACGGTGATCATTCTATAATCCTTTACCAGAAGATACCCACACCAACAAGGCAGCATGAGCAACACATACAGGACGTAATGACAAATATACATGTGTGTTCGTCTCACATCCTCATATCCGAATTTAACCTAACGGTTAGATGAAGAATGATATAGGTAGAACCTTCTAACATTCACCAAAAGTCCCTTCAACAACGAGATAGCTAAGACATGCATACAATGGCCGTAAGATGGAATAAGACATATACCTCAGAGAACAAGTCCTCATTCGCGTAAAAACCAGAGGCCTAATCATTAATGAAAGGGACGTATAATTGTTTGTTAAATAAAAATCCAGAAACAAATAGGATTAAGACTAAAATAAAGTGGGCTAACACTTTTTATCGACCGTTACCATGATAAAGACACAACTATTTACAACGTCTTGATCATTGATAAAAAACAACTACCTAAGTTGGCGTTCCCGTAACGATCAACTTCCTAATCATCCCAAAACTTTACATACTCTACAAGGAAAGTGGAGATATCTTTCACTTTATACAATACTCTACATCGTTGATTTTTTAGACGCATCAACGAATAATCGATCTTTTGGGTAATTCCTTCGGTAATTTCTTTGCGAAACGATTATCTTCAAACTTTCTTTCTCACTCATTTTGTATTTTTCTCATTTTTTCTATTTTTTCGCTAACTATACTTCAAATCTTGGTATAGTTTCACCATCTTCACGATCATAATAATTTTGGATAATTCCTTCGGTAGTTCTTCGTTCTTCGGTTTCACCATTAATTGTGACGGTAGTAAAATCACATGAGTTTTGACTACTAATATACATTCCTATTTGCAATGTGCAAATTTCCAACCGCACCAAAGATAGAAAATGACACAAGACTCGGGAAATACAAACTTTACACTTTAAGCAACTAGCAACTGTAAATTAAACTTAATCTAACAGGGTAGGTTAAGGTGTAAGGGTGTAACGAAACAAATAGTTGGTGTAATTCCCTACAGGAATTGGCTCTACGATTTTTCTTAGTGGAATCTAATCACTCTAAAGATGAATAGTGCAAAAGGGTTTTAAAAACGAGAGGTTTCACTAACCGGTGTATTATTTTATAATAAGCACATGTAAAGGCGTTTGAAGTGTAATACCTGAAAAATTTTTACAATTTAAACAAGTTACTCCATCTAAATCCATAGTACTCATCACTGTGGTCTCGAGTGATATACCAAGCCAAGTTCTAAAGTCTACAACATCACCGGCACACTCATATTTTGTGGAATTTGGGTAAACATTTGGAAATGGAAAGGCTAAATCCTCATAATATCTAATAAGGGTTATTGTGTGCGGGTTATGTATCAAGTAATTTCACAAAAGTATGCTTGAAAAAATTTTAAATTTGAGCATAATTTAAGCATTTTAGTGTGAAAATTAGGACAAGTAAACATTCTAATTCCATCCCCCCACTTGAATTATACAACGTCCTCGTTGTATATATAAAACATTAAATACGGGAATTTAAAAGAATTAGAATGAGAAACTCCCTTGATATTTGCTCGGTAGATTCTCCATGTTGAGTTTATGAGCAAGAATTCGTGTTGAACAGCCGCCTTGAAGTTTCAAGACTCCAACACTTCAAAATTTCCAGATCGTAGATTCTCCACCAACATTGTCGATTTCTTTTCTTTCTCGAGGTCCTGTATAGAATATAGGAAAAACATGTGTATTCCTATCTTGGTACCTACGGTTAATTTAAACTAAACTAAACAAATACGGGTCAGTTTTGGTGGATACGGCGTATCAGGTTAGTGAATACGCCGTATTCCAGAACTGAAAATAATGTTTTTAAAGTGCAATAAAAAATAAAGACTGATAACGTCCAGACAATCAATACGCCGTATGGTATGGAGCGGATACGCCGTATTGATGTCTGGGAAGACAGACTCGATAAAATTAAATAACAATCCGGGTTGTCTCCCGGGAAGCACTTTTGTTTATAGTGAAGTCTTTAAGTTAGACTTTTCTTCAGTTTCTCTTCATTCGGTTCTAGTCACCATCCATCCTTCGTCCATTTTCTGAAAGATTTCTTGGTAAGCTCGGCATGCCTCTTCTCTTGTGATTGTAGGATCATCGTATTCGTCTTCTTTTACAGCAACATACTCTTCATCATTATTGAACGAATATTTTATCATCATATATCTCCTTATATTGCACACTGGTAGCTCATGAACTTAACATAATTCTTCATTCTCAATATCATCATGATTTATCTCATAAGCATCATCATAGTTTGTCTATATGTTCCATTGTCTCATTTATTCGTAACGTGACTCATCATCATCATCTTTGATAAATCCTTCCATGATATATTTGTTTCTTAAAGCATCATCTTTTAGTTCACTTTCTTCCAAAGCCTCGTACCATTCGTAATCTTGATAATGGAGTTGGTTTCCAATAATGTAAGTTCCTGGTAAGTTTCCTCCATTACAGTATCAATCATCCATCCAACTACATGTTGGCCATTCCGAACATCCAGTTTTATAGTTGAAAGGCTTGCAAGTATGTTTAACTGGTGTGGGTTTGGTCCAAACTCCAGCGTTAGTCCATGGCTTCTCATCGACCCATGGTACGTCTTTGTTCCATTCATAGATCCAATCATTTTTGTAGTCTTCATAGGACTTGAATCCCTCAATGTCCTTAGTAAGTAAGCCTGGATCGATTTGCAAAAGATAGTTAAATTCTTTGAATGCCTTGCATATATGTGTTTCAAAATCAAATAGATTAGTTTTGATCCTAAAGACTTTAGCAACTTCATCCTCATTATCAGAAGATTCTTCATCTGTGAGGTCAACTTCATCATCCCCTCTGATCCAGTAAATCCATAATGATTTCATAGTATAATGATCCATTGTCTTGTAGTTGAAATTTTTTGATCCGAACCATTCAGTAAATGCAACATCAGACGGATCATATCCCATGTCATCATAAGCTTCATGCTCTGAATCATCATTTATTTTCGATTCACATGGGATGTTATCAACTTTAATTTCATATATGAATAAATCATCATCCATTCCGCTTAATCGATTGACTTCATTGTTGAAAAATTCAAGTGATGTATTGCAAGTGAGCAAAACATCTTTGACTTTAACATCCTTAATTTTCTTGAACTCTCCTTTGATAACCTTTGTCATTCTTACTGAAAAATATCTAGAAAATTACCAGTAGAACCAGCGGAGGAAAGGTATTAAAAAAATTAGGTATTAAGTTCGAGAATGGAAAAGAACTTTACCAGATGATTAATACGCCGTATCCAATGGAAGTGGATACGCTGTATTAATCAATTGAATGAATACGCTGTATTGGACAGAGAGTTGGATACGCCGTATCCATGGTAGTGGATATGCCGTATTCAGCTATCGACCAGAACAATGTATTAAAAAAACAATTAAATACACAAACAAGTTAACATAAATATATACATGCAAACAATTAAAGACAAATATACAAAAGTTACAGAATATACAAGAATATACACTAATCTAAATTACACTAATCATAATGGTTAGATCTAATATAATGTTAAAAACCAAAATATCAAATAAAAATCAAGATTAATTTTCACTCCCCGGCAACAGCGCCAAAAACTTGATTGTGTCGTTGTATGGTGTATATTTTATTGATTCAAGTTTTAAATTTATATTTTACCGATTAAACAAAAATCAATACTTTAACGGGCAGTGTACCCGATCGGTAGTAGTTTCGTGGTAAGTAGGGCGTCGAACACTTGAAGTGAGGTTAAATCTATCAATTTAATTAATATCTTGGTTATCTAATCTATGTTAATTCTATCCTACTCTAAACCTATGTCAGTCTAAATCCTAATTCTAACAGGAGAAGGAGGGTTTTCAGCCTGAGAGACTGGCATGGTTTGGTTGGTGACTACAATCAATCCAAGGTACTTTAACCCACACGAGCTAATTAACAAAGGATAAAAGAGCGATCGAGCCAAATATAAGAAAACTGTATTAACCATTATTAATCCGATTAGAAAGTTGGTTTGTTTATTAAGTGCAATGATTTCTTGTCTCGATGTGGCATATCATTCTTAAGACTTAGGCGTTACTTCATCCTAAGACCTAGACACATTAATTCTATCATAATTAAAGCATCCGCATAAAGCATCCTTATTTGTTTATTATAATCTGTCTTAGGGATTAAAGCATTGGTGATCTTGTTAAACCCTAGCTCATAGAGACTTTACCCACTTACCGCTTAATGGTAGTTTATACATTAGTAGTCCACTTGTCCAACTATCCAATGGAATCAAATCGGTACTTGTTGAATTATCTAGTCACCTAGCTAGTCAACAACTCCAACGAGCAATAACCATTAGCAATATCGAATTACTAGATTTAAGAAGCTCGAAGAGTATCCTAACACAGACTTAGAAACAATATTTGTGACCGATTATTCCTAGATGTATAAATTCTACATGAGAGCTATCCTAACTCTAATCCTACTTGGAACCTATCACTAATCCATAAATGATAGTCCATAAAAAGCGCATTAAACAGAGTATAGAACTGTTAACATAAACAAGCTGTCAACGATATATCAAAAATCAAGATAAACAAATACCAAACATTCAGATCTCATAATTTATGGCTAATACCGCGAAGGTATTAAAAGGTATTATCCTTCAAACGTCATAATAAATACAAGAGCAATTATTTAGCCAAGATAAACTAACCGAGTTAACGAATGATACCAAAAACTGAACAATTACTAAAGTATATGGAATTACACGATGTCTCCTATGGAATTGATAACGTTGCTCTACCTTTTCTGCTCTTTTTCTCCTCTGAAAATTAACTTTTATGGTTTAGGTATCGAGAATACGATTTAGCACCCTTAAAACTCATTTTTGAATTTTCTATTTATAACGTCTGGAAGTCGGTTCGATACGGCGTATCTAAGTATTGGATACAGCGTATTAGGGATTTCTTGGAGTAGGCACCATGCTTGATATCTTCCAGAATATTATATTGATTCCATAATTCTAATACGGCGTATTGGTCTTCTGGATACTGCGTATTGAGCTTTATTCCTCGTGGTCTTTGGTGAGTGAAGGCACAGATACGCCGTATCTTCCTTGATGGATACGACGTATTGGTCTTCAGAATAGTAATCTTCAAAATATCTTCATTTAATAATTACTGTAATTCTCAAATATAAACGATTAAGTAACAATTCTTTGCAATAACTATACAAAATGGGTTAATAACATGGGATAAATGATGCTATAAAATAGACGTTATTTGATGTCATCAAGCCTACTTATCAATGAACCTACAACTGATCGGGTACACTACCCATTAGTGTTAGTTAATAGGTAAAGTCAGCAAAATATAAATAGTAAAACTTGAATACAAATATTACCTACACACGACAAGCACATCATGAAGCATAATCCGCAAGAACCCATAGGCTGTTATCGCTGAGAGGGTATTCATCTTCCCTACTTCATATGTTATATGCACATTTCCGCTAATAATGTACTTTTATTTGTCTTGCTTTGAAGAGATGGACTTCAGGAATTTTATGATAGAAGGGATTGATGGTGAATTCAGCTTCCTGCCGAAGGAACCTAGTGATGACAAAGGAGCAGGATCTCCATGTTTCTTCATCAACACTAAGACCTCTGTGACCTTCTTGGAGCCCCTGAATACTGCTGACCCGTCTCACTTTGCCAAGAATATGAGTGATTCGGAAGATTCTCAGTCAACTGAGAAAGACGTTGTTGGTTAATAGCTTTGTTGCTAGTAGAATGAAAGATCGAAAGGTTGGTGTCCCTCCGAAGGCATCTGGGAAGAGAAACAAACTGCTCCAGCTTCTTCGTCTAGGGCTACTTGCCAGAAGACACAAAAGCCTCCTGCGGCAGGTAGTAAGGCTACCGGTGAGCAAGCGCAGCCTCTAGAGGCCTCTGATGATGATTCTGATATGCATGGTAATTTCCTTGCTTTCTTTGTTTATGTATTGCTTATTTTGCTTGTAGACTTATAATTCTTGTTCTCCACATAGATTTCCTAGAGTCAAAGGAGCTAAGGGAGTCCAAATATTGCCATTGGGTAGTCTTTCACAGTAACAACCCGAGTTTTAGGCCGATGTTTATCCCGGGTCGCGATTTGTTTTCTATTTGTGAATTTGGAATAATTATTTTATTTTAGTCATTTTTGGCCGTCTCGGCAAAAAAATCATCGTTTTTGGGCTATTTCGCAAGCCATGTTTAAGATTTTATTTAATTACGCGATATAGAAGCTTTAACGTCTTATATTTTTATTCCAGAAGCTAATTATTTTATTTTATCATTTTACGACCTTTTTCTGCTTTTTAGCCGAAACTGAGTCGAAACTTTATTTTTACATGATTTAACATTTAAAAAAAATGTTTTAACCAAATTAAATTTGACGAAAGAAAAATATTTACGAAAACATGATCCTGGGCCTCGAGTGGTCGGTTTTAACTTAAGACAAACATTCATGTGTCAAAAACCAATTGTAGAAAAGAGGGAAGGACTAAAGGTGTCAAATACCCAAAATAGGCTTACTATATAAAGAATTTTAACACACACACTTCATTATTTACAAACTTAAAACACACACTATTTTTTCCTCCCCTCCCATCGCCGTCGGCCACCACAACCACCACAACCATCGCCGGAAAACTTACATGAATTACGATCAACCTATATATTCTTAATGATTGGTGAAGTTTGGATGATTGAGATTGATTTAGAGGATGAAGATAGGTTAGTTAAGAGTATTTTTGATGTTGTTGTGAAGCGAAAATGACGATTTAATGGGTTTGTAATTAGACATTTTCAAGCAGAACGTTTGGCCCTGATTTCGAGGGTCGAGAAAATATAAAAACTGATTTTTGATTTAAAAATATTATAGAGTTCGTCCTAATGAACGTTTTGATAGGTGGATCGTTCCGTAACTCCTAATAACAAAGTTTTTACGGCCAAAAGAAGTTTAAAAAATTCATGTTGAAAAACTCAGCTTTTAATAAATATACTTGATGTGCAGAAATTTAAATGGTCCTTTTGAGCACTTTCGAGCCCGTTTTGGCCAACCGGCGAAACACGAAAGTTTTTCGGAACGACGTTTCGCTTTTACGGTGTAAATTTTAGAGTCTAACGATTTAAAATGAATAAATTGGACCAAACCAAAAATTTGAAAATAAAAGTATTTTCTATTAGTGTGCAGAAAATTAAAAGGGCAAAACGGTCCGATAGAAAATGATAAGGTTGAAAATAATTTGCGTCGAGTCAAGACTAAAGTCAATGACTAGGAAAGTAGGTATATAAAAAGTCAAAGTAAAAGTCAAACAAGGATTTAAAGATGTCGTTTAGATGTCGTAAGCATTGTTCGGATTAATAAAAATAAAAGAAATATTATCTCAAGGTCAAACATTATTTTTGAGGACGTCGGTCGCTTTTAAAATTGGAAAGTCTATAAATAGAAACTTTTCATATATATATATATATATATATATATACATATATATATATATATATATATATATATATAGATATATATACATATACATATACATATATATATGTATATATACATATACATATACATATATATATGTATATATATATATATATATACATATACATATACATATAAATAGAAACTTTTAAATAAACTATTACATCTCTATGATCCCATAAACTCACTATATAAAAATAACTAAATACTTAAACCAATACAATACCTATATATATATAAAAAACAATACAAAAATATATATATTATATCACCCATCTCACTCCACACACACACACCCTACACTCACACACACACACACACACCACACACCCACACACACGCACACCCACACACTCACTCACACACCACACCCACACACCCACACCCACACACCCCACACAACACTCACACACCACACACACAAACACCCATTACTGAACCCAGACCCCCTACCCAACCCACCAACATACCACGCAAACGTCCCTAACACAAAGAGAAAGCTATGAGCTATTGTATTAGCTCTGCGCCCCGAGCTAGTCGAAGCTGCGCGCCCATCGTCCCCGCACACAAAACCCCCCATCCGCACCCACGTAAAACACAGTGGACAGCCCCCGCAACACACTCCCCGTCGCCGACCCTTACAGCGCGTGCAAAATTCCACGGACCCGTGCTTGGATTATGCAATGGACTTAAACCCGAAACCTAACCAATATTCGCTAACACTATCGATTCCCGATTCCCCGATAAATTTTCTATACAACGTAACTAATTAAAGACCCGAAGCACCATCGAAGAGTGACCGAGCTTCCATGTTCGGCACACCAATAAATATGGGGCTAACAATCTCCCCCGAAGTGAGGTCTTATACCCGGTAATGAGCTTCCTTAATGACTCAATAAAAATTGAGGCTAACCATCTTCCCCAAAGGTAGTTCATGATGACACTCCTTCATGAGATCATGAGAATGCTTTTGTCGGTTTAAGCTCGAGTGTTCTTGGTCTTTTTCCTTCGTTTGGTAAGCGATGTTCCTTCCAGGGTGCTTTGCGATCTTGACATTGAGCCTTTGTCATTGTCCATTATCGATTAGCCATCTTGCGATCTAGTTCTTTGACCAACAAGCTCAAACTGTGTATTGGGCATTTATCTTGAAATGCATTAAAATCAGAGTTAGCAAGTCTTTGTCCTTTAGAATCTTGATCTTTCTAGATAGTATGTCTTCGTAATTGAGCAATTGAAAATGGGAATTGAGGTTGCCTGTACCACCGTTTGACCTGCAAGTATTACGTTAGTGAAAACGAGAAAAAAAAAAATTGATGACTTGACAATCAATCGACGGTTTCGACTTGTTACAGTGTTTTTTGTTAACACAACGAGAGTGTCCAGTTTTTTATCAAAATCATCAACCGTCCAATTCATTTACTGGACCAAATTCGATACCAGTTGTCACAATTTGATTCATATAGAATCTCGCAAGTCATCTACCTCAGTGCTGTATGATGATAGAAACTGGGGGCAACAAAGGGATTATCCATTCGACCTTAGTGAATACAAAAGCAGTATACTCAGAATTGATCAGTGCAAATATCACAATGATATGCGTAGACTCTTGAAAACCGCTTTGTGAACCTGATGATGTACAACAAGTGTATTGAAATGGGAATGTGTCCTAATGAGATTTTGATTGATCTCTAGGCTCCAGACTCGATTAGTGCTAATTTTGGATTATAGTACCGGAGGCTGGGAGCATATTGCCACCAATTCATATCAACAATCTCGGAGTGGGAGATGTCAAATAGATAACATTGTGGTATCATCCGTGACAATGATACAATTTTACAGTATCAAGGAAAACCCCGAATGGCTGAGAAGGGTTGTAGCATTGCATCACTGGTCCATGATTCGTTTCAATGTCAAGCAATCAACTAGTGATCTGACAGCATATGTTCGTCCCCGGTTTCTGCCTAAGTATTGTGGAGGGCTTTTCTTTCTTTACACCCCTTTGTCCATACATTTCTTTTATCATTTTTCAACCCTTCAATGCTACCAAGATGTCATTACTAACACCTTGTTGTGATTGTTTCCAGTGTTAGCTCAATCTTTGTCGTGCATTAATCCCATATACATTCAACTCCAATCATACCTAAGGAACGCAATTTTCTAACTTTGATATCCTATGGTAGATCCCTCCGGTTCTTGTTGGAACTAGGAATGATTCCTAACCTAACCACCTTATGAATTCAATTCGTCGGAAAATTAAGATGTTGTAGGGTATAAGATCGAACTCATAAAACCTTTCTTCAGACTTTAATGTCTGATAGATCATATTTTAATTACATTTTCTCCCCTTATTTTAAATAATAAACACTTAGATTTTTTTTGAAATACCTTGGTGATTAAAACATGTCTTGAAAATTCTGAGGGAAGAAAATAATTATCAGCCTGACTGGTTTTGGAACATTTTGATAATGTATTGAATACATAAGAAGTTGTCGTTGTTGATGTATCCAAGAACATTTAAAACTTTTGTAATTTTTACCGAAAAACCCCCCCATCAAAAATAGTACCAATTAGGAACTTTTGTCTATTTGAGAACATTGTGAGGGTGTATGGAGTGTTGAACACACAAATTTTGAAAGATTAGAATTGTCAACGAGAAATTCTTGAAAAATTAAGTTCAACTTTTTTTGAAAAACCAATGAATAGAGGAACTTCTCATTCTAACTGTTAGGGGGAAGCGCACTGAAACATACACTATCCTTTATTCTTGCGCTAAAACATTGAATGTCTTATAAATACTACCATGGCCGACCCATGGGCTGGAGTTGGGCCACCCATGGACCTTGGGCCGGACTAGATTACTAATCTAATCCTTATACTTAACTACGAGCTAAGACTATTACAACTTTGGAAGTGACCGACACTTTTCGTGTTTCCAACAGAAACTATTTGCAACTCTCGCTCGAACTTCATTTACACACCCGTGTCAATGTTAATCGACATTTCTAAGCACGTAAATGTTATCGATTCCAAGAGACATGTCGAGAAGAATATTTTTGGAAATTTTCTGATTTTCTGATTTTGTATTTTCTTACCTGTTGTCCTCAGCATTGCTATATGATGGTGGAATAGTAATTCCAACTCTTGTCTTGATGTAGCTGTCTTGTTTGCTTAAGGAACAACTTTTGGAACCAGCTTTGAACTTGACTATTCATTGCTGTGGTCTTGAATTCCGAGTTCTGAACGGTTATGATCAGAAGTCATTTGATGAAGAACGAGGCCTGAACTGATGTGAACAAACATCATTTGAACATTGAGGAACGGGGCCTGAAGTGTTATTTTCAGCAGACGCCATTTATCGTTGACGACCGAGGCTTGAACTGTTGTGTTCAAACGTCATTTGAACGTTGAGGAACGGGGCCTGAAGTGTTATTTTCAGCAGACGCCATTTGTCCTTGAGATTTTTCACTAGTTCGATGGTCTCGTTCGATGGTCTCGTTTTCCACTCGTTCGATTGTTCCGTTTTCCACTCGTTCGATTGTTTCGTTTTTCCACTCGTTCGGTTCTATCGAAAAGAACTCGTTCGGTCCTTGTGTCTTCTCGTAGCAGCCAAGAAAATAAAACTTTGTTTGACACAAAGAGGAGAAGAAAACAAATTTAAAACGTGTATTAGTTGACAACAACAAAAACCACGAAAACAAAAACAACAAAAACGTGTATTTGTCAAACTGGAAAACAAAAGAAGAAAGAAAAAAAGAACAAAAACGTGTAACAGATTTACAAAATTAACGAAAGTGAACTTTTGTGGCAAGCAAAAAGTTATGACAAAATAAAAACAAAAAAAATTACCGAATAATAAGCTTAAAAAAAATTACCACTAACAAATCACTCAACCCACCCGAGGCGACTGATACCAATTGTAGGAACCCGATTTACCACTTCATAAAAACACAACACGAATCAAGAAACTAGAAAAAAGAAAAGAGATTTAGAGAGAGAAGAGAGAGAGATAGGAGAGAGAGATGAGAGAAAAAGATATTTTAGAATTATGAGATAGATATTTTCTAAAAAGAAAATATCTATATATATTTAGATATTTAGAAAATATCTAAATATATATATACCCCTACACATGCTCGGTTTTGCTTGGGATTAAAACCCGAAACATATTACAATATAGATTAACAACGAGCCCGTTTCCCGATAATATTCTATAACAACGTTAACTAATTAAAGACCCGAAGCTCCATCGTAAGAGTGACGAGCTTCATCAGTTCGACTCGAATAAATTGTGAGGCCCTAACATACATATATATATATATATAGTATATATATATTATATAAATATAAAATATAGTATATACACATATATATACACACACACGAAGTGTAACGTCGGGGTTGTAATTAAATAGTTAGGCATTGGTGTATTGGAGATTGATGAAAGAAGGAAATATTTTTGGTATTAATACAACCGGACTTTCTAAAAAAGGTAACTTTCCACAAAAATAGTAAATTTCTAAAAATAGAAACTTTTCAAAAATAGAAAGTTTTCAAAAGAGTAACGCAACTTAGTTAAGAAGGGAAATCTTAGATTCTAATCATTTAACAGATAAGGATTAGGGGCATAGGTGTGGATCCCATAACATGTTACTTTATATATATAAGTACATATATGTTGCGACGATCGTATGAGTCGATGGTCCTCTAGTATTTCTCTAATTGCGCGACATGATTCTAGGTCGTGGTTGAGCTATTTGTTTGTTGATATTTCGTGATTGTGCATTGTTGATCTCTGTCTTCAAAATCAAGGTGAGTTCATAGCCTCGCTTTTAAATGTTTTGAATGTTTTATAAACCCGCGAGGGGATACATGCTTGTTTTGAAAAGGTGAACACAAGTGATTTTCTTTTACTATAAGCTGGAATTGTTTTTGGTAATTATCTGCATGAGTCGCTATTGCTAAAGTCCCTAATATCGTGAACCGTTAACTTACGCCTTCAGGGTAAGACGCTTGTACCAAAAATTTGAAAATAAAAGTATTTTCTATTAGTGTGTAGAAAATTAAAAGGGCAAAACGGTCCGGTAGAAAATGCTAAGGTTGAAAATAATTTGCGTCGAGTCAAGACTAAAGTCAATGACTAGGAAAGTATGTATATAAAAAGTCAAAGTAAAAGTCAAACAAGGATTTAAAGATGTCGTTTAGATGTCGTAAGAATTGTTCGGATTAATAAAAATAAAAGAAATATTATTTCAAGGTCAAACATTATTTTTGAGGACGTCAGTCGCTTTTAAAATTGGAAAGTCTATAAATAGAAACTATATATATATATATATATACACACACACACACAAAGTGTAACGTCGGGGTTGTAATTAAATAGTTAGGCATTGGTGTATTGGAGATTAATGAAAGAAGGAAATCTTTTTGGTATTAATACAACCGGACTTTCTAAAAACGGTAACTTTCCACAAAAATAGTAACTTTCTAAAAATAGAAACTTTTCGAAAATAGAAAGTTTTCAAAAGAGTAACGCAACTTAGTTAAGAAGGGAAATCTTAGATTCTAATCATTTAACAGATAAGGATTAGGGGTGTAGGTATGGATCCCATAGCATGTTACTTTATATATATAAGTATATATATATGTTGCGACGATCGTATGAGTCGATGGTACTCTAGTATTTCTCTAATTGCGCGACATGATTCTAGGTCGTGGTTGAGCTATTTGTTTGTTGATATTTCGTGATTGTGCATTGTTGATCTTTGTCTTGAAAATCAAAGTGAGTTTATAGCCTCGCTTTTAAATGTTTTGAATGTTTTATAAACCCGCGAGGGGGATACATGCTTGTTTTGAAAAGGTGAACACAAGTGATTTTCTTTTACTGTAAGCTGGAACTGTTTTTGGTAATTATTTGCATGAGTCGCTATTGCTAAAGTCCCTAATATCGTAAACCGTTAACTTATGCGTTCGGGGTAAGACGCTTGTACATTAAATAGATCTATTGGGTTTGACAACCCCGTCCGGGGTATGGATCCTACGGTGAACACCCTGTCAAACGGACGTTTTGTATGGAGACGAGTAGGTATGTGGCAATGATACCTTGTTTCGGGGAAAATTTGTGAGCGTATGAAAAGATATATGATGTGTCAAGGTGTCATTGTCACGAGCTCAATGCGATAATGGATCGAAAAGTTTTGCTATATGCTTACAAGATTTTGCTACTAGGCTTGTGTTCCTCTTTTAATTATAAACTCTATGAATTCAGTCAACTTTTGTTGACGTTTTTAGCATGTTTATCCCAGGTGATTATGCTTGTGCTTGCTTGGAGGGGAATGATGCATGGATATCAAGGATTTGAACTCGGTGAACAATTCACATTCGATAAGAGGATTTTTGATAAATCGAGTCGTGTTTTGACTTATTTAGAATTATTTTTCTAAAATTGTTTGGGGACCTGTGTACTTTGATCTTTTAATAAAATCGAATGTGATACTTATTTTAAAAACGTCTCTTTTGAGGTCGTTTTCTGTAACTCGTGTGTATGAACTATGAAGTAGCACCTCAATGTTGTATTCTGCTGCGTTGAAATTTTAGAGGTGTTACACGCACGTCACCCCTCCATCTTGGAAAGAGATGAGTATTGAAAAAGTTTGTGATTACCACGACAAGGCCTAGATGAAGCAAGCTTTCATTGACAGTACTCTGAACCGGAGGACCCGTGAGCTGATGTCAACCCTTACGAGGTTGCGAGCGGAGTGTGATGCTATCCAGGAGAAGGAAAAGGTAAAAGACATGGAATATGCTGAGTTAGAGCTTAAGTGCAATGATTCTTTGGGGGATCTAGAGAAGAACCGTCTTGTTGTAGATCTCCGAGAATAGATACTAACTCTACAAGGTCAGACTAATAAACTTCATGGCTAGTACAACAAGCTTGTACTCAAAGAGAATAAGTGGGTTAACTATAAGCAGGCACTTGCATCCCTTCATTATAAGGTTGAGGGGTTAAGGCAGAGAAGAACCGGTTGGAGGAGTCTGAAATACAGCTTATGCAGCATGTTGATGGTCTTAAATGGGATAGGGTTGCGGTCGTATAAAAGGTTATTCCTTACATAGCCATGAAGTTAGCCCATAGTGATGAGATGGCCAATCATGTAGCCCAGCTGGTGAATGCTGCAATAATCCATGGTAGATGTTCATCTTTTGAAGAGGTTGATGCCTTAAAGGAGCCTTTTGAGTTGACCAAGATGTTTGGCTATCGAACTTTTTGAAGAAATATTATGACCGAGCTGGCAATGAACTAGGTATTGATGTGTACCCTTTTCTTGATGAAGCCACCTCTGATCCTTATGCTTTGATCGAAGTGCTTTTATAGAAGAAACCAAAATAACTTCATCCTGCCTCTTCAACTTTGAAGTCTGGTACGTCCCAGCCATTATCTAAATCAAAACCTTCCTCGTCCAAGGCCACTAATCAAGAGACATGAATGTCGCCTTGTAGGCGTTAATTTGACCCCGAGGGTGGTGTGTACCATTATAAACACTTGTGTTATATGGGCTTCAACCAGGAACATTTTATGTCTTATGTTCTCTTATCTGAAATAGGTTTTATTTTTTTCTTTTTATCGTTTATCCGTTGTGTAGTTTTTCTTGAGTATTTCATATGTTCCTTTTCGCATAGGCATAATTTAAATAATGCTTTTGACTTTTGCCTTGCATTAACTTGTTATATCTTATTACTACCTTTTTTCTACTACTCAAGGCTCAAGTGTGGCCTTTTAATTCGTCGACTAGTCACCAAGATTTTGTCAAGCAGTCCATCTCTTCTAACAGAGGGTTGCGACCCGCTTTGTTTTTTCCCAAAAGGTTTCGAATGAAGACATTTGGGAAGTTAGCGTGAATTTTATCGGATGTTAGATTGAATATAAGGCTCATGTTTGGCCTTATTTCATCCTTTCAATGTTGAAACTTTTAAAGAATTGGTGAGTCAAATCTTTGTTGTAAATAACGACATGAGAGATTTGAAGGGAATTCATTACTTTCATTAATGTGTAGGAAGAATCACATCAAACTGAATATGATAACTTGGTTTGTCTATACTTAGTAAATTTCCCTTGACAAAAGGTAGTTTAAACACTGACTTAAAAAAAGGTAAGCTTTTACATGTAAAACTTACGCAGGTTCGAACCATTCCATGTTTGATCAACAGGATAACTGGAGAGTGTTCCTAGCTTATAAGCTCCGTCGCCATAAGCTTCTCTAACTACGTAAGGTCCTTCCCATGTCGGTCCCATCTTTCCTTAGAACTCAGCCTTGCTTACGCTGTTAAGTCAGAGTACATACTCTCTTGGCTTGAAGGTTGAGGGTTGAACATATTTTTTGTATTATCTTTCAAGCTTTTGTTTGTAATGAGCCTCCCGAATAGATGCTATTTCCCTCCGTTCTTCGAGGAGATCCAAATTTTCCCTAAGTGTTTTGTTGTCACACCCCGTAAATATCATAGCGGAAATGTAACCGGGGTGTGACTTCATAGCACAAGATACACAAGAATATAAAGAACGACCTCTATATGAGTCGTTTTAAAAAGGCATTCATTTGATACATTTAGATAAATAACTTTTCACGATATACATTCCATAGTTTCACCACAAAGTAGAAAATAGTTTAGAAAGATAATCAAATGAATAGAGTTTATGCAGAAAGTCTTCAATGCAACGCTGTTAGGTCACATGAATATTGAATCACACGATGTAAACACGATTAAGCTTGAGAGAATAAGAGAGAAAGGCAAATATTTTCACAATTTTCAAATTTTATAAAAAAAGAGAAATAGGAGGGAAAGTGAGTTTGTTACAAGCCTTAACCTTCCCATCTAATGGAAAGGGGTATTTATAGGAGGATTACCATCCATCCTTTATTTCCTAATTATTGCTAATTAGTCCCTAGAGTTTGGAATGTAAGCTAATTTTCACTTAAAGCTTACATATCCTTATTACCAAACTACTTTCTACTTATAAAGTAAAGTCAAAACATTAATATATAATAAAACCACTTATAGTATCATAATCAACACTTTTATGATCCTAACAATCTCCTCCTAAGGGTCGATTATACTGGGTGATCCCTTCTTAATCCTAGTGGTCTTCCATTCACATACATCTCCTAACATCTCATCTGATCCTGATGCTTCAAACATTCTCTAATGTATTCTTAATAGAATCTTAAGAGTTCAACATGATCTTTACTAGGACTTGGGTTAGCGTATCCATACTTCACATCTTTATTATACTTCTCCAATCCTTCCAAAACTCTCTTCGAGGTTGCATCACAACTGTTATGGATCTCTTTATGAACCATCACTCTCTTTTCCTTCTTGTTGTTCTCATAAATCAATCCACATACTGGTTCAGAGACGATGTTGAACAATTCATATTCTTCAATGGTAGAGAATGTGATTGTTAGAGTAGTAAGATTGACTTTCTGTTGGTAGCTTTCCATGCCAAGCTGGAAATCATAAACTCTTTTCCAAATGACTGTAGCTCTAATAAAGACAACCAACGATCCCAAAAACCAACGATCCTAATAACTCAGTTTCTCTGTAATCCTTTACTTTATCATTGATGCACAACAAGTACATATCTTCAATGTTGTTTTTGGTGAGATACTTATAGTCTGGTTCAATGATCGAATCAATCTTTCCATTAACTCTTCTTACGATGATCTATGTTATGAACTTGTGCTCATGACCCCATTCATATGTTGTTCTGATGATTCCAACTATGACAACTAAGATTTTAGCAGGTTAGTTAAAGCCTGTATAATTCAGTTTATGTGTGTCATTATGTGTTTTATGTGTTTTATATGTGTATCAGATGGAAGTATATGAGTGATGAATCATGGTACTTGTGGAAATGAAATCATTTGAAAGCTTTGCGTAATTTCAAATGTCCTGTACGTAATATTCTGTGTACGTACTATGTATATGTAATTCATATAATATATATTAGTTTAGTATTTTATAGATTGTAGAGTACTTTTTATTTTTAAAAATAGTTAGAATCGAAGGTTAGTTTGAAAACTAGTTAGAAAATTCAAGGTTTAGCAAAATAATTAAAGGTTTTTACTTAGAATTAAAGTAAATGTATAATAAATAAATAAAAGAAAAAAAATATAATTAAAAGGGTGGTTGTGTGGATTGGCCCAACAAGAGAAGAAAAAAAAGGGAAAGAATCCCAATTTGATTACAAGTGGTAATTATCTTTACCTAAGCCTATAAATACAAATCATAACTTAATCAAAAATCACTTTTTTCTCCTCTCCTCTCTCCTTGGCCAGTTGAACAACACAGAGAACAAAGAGAAATC
>BQNB010126603.1:6532-19575 GCA_026074375.1 Tanacetum coccineum | reverse complement strand
GTATTAAATTATCTCAAGTGAAATATATCAATTAAGACTTGCTTCAATGATGTATTGCATTGTGTTGGACTTAATTTCTGCATATGTTTATTTCATTAAACATTTATTCCAAAGTCGTTTGTTTTATTTCCTAAAATTCCCAAGTGAGGTTTCATTCCAACCTCAAGGATTAACATCTATCTTAGATGGAATGATACCTTCAATATGTTACACAACATATGAATTTAAGGAAAAACATAGTTCTCCCACTTGATGTCAGGTGTACCCAGGAGTTATCTCAATTTAATTAAAAATCATATTGTGATTAAACTTAAGATCTCAGCTCCTAGATGCATGATCTAATCCACACTTAGATTATTTTATCTTGTATACTTTATAAAGATTATTTTAAACTCATAACCTTTTGATTACACACCGTCCTCGCAAAAGGTAATCATAAAGAAAAGAGTTATAAAACTTAATTGTCATATTACAAAAATAGACTCATAACCCCTTTTGATTACACATCGCCCTCGCAAGGTAATCATTAAGGAAATAGTTATGAACCTTAATTTTCCATATTTCAGGTTCAAGAAAATATGTATGACAATTAATTATCTTTATATAATTAATGCGTATAGAAAAGGAAGATTTAATCATAGTCAATTGCTTGAGTATGATTAAAAACTCTTGTCATCAGTCACGCATTAATATGTATACATCTTTGTCCTTATGAGCCTTTCTTCAAAAGAAACTCATTTTAACCTCACATTTTACTATTTGGTGAAAGATCAATTAACCTCAAAATATTGATTGTCTTTTAAGGACTACATCTTATCATTTTATTAGATCCAAGATGTGATATTTCATCTTATTAGTTAACTGGTTAATTATGACCCTTTAACTTATATTCCTGAGCATTGATATAAAAATATCACTCCATTAATGAGGCATCCTTACGGATTTATGAATGAGAGTTACATTATACTTTGGTTCGACATTTTCATGCTAAACCTTAGTATGACATCAACAAGTGAATTTAGAAGGTTATGTATTTTGTTCTTGATAATTTTCAAGATTTATAGATACTCCTACTTACTTTTGTAATCAGAGATAATTCTCTAAATACTAAGTATTTAAGTAACAATGAATTGTTCTTAAATGAGAAACATAAATTTCATAAGATATTAACAAATTTCAAAACTTTAATCAAGACATAATGGGATTCATCCCAATCCATTAATAGATAATGTCTTGAATACCTTCTAGGTTTGAACTATATTGAGTGTATCCATGACACACGCAAATTTCTAACCTTGATAGATTTTGGAGGTAGAGCAATTATAATTATCGAAAATCAAACAATACGAATATAGTTTGTTTCAACACCTTAGACATACCATGATAGTGTGGTATTTTCTCGGAGTATTAGAAGTGTAGACCTAAAAATTTTCCATCAGAATTCCTTAGATAACTTAATTATTTTTGGATCAAATACTTGACAATTGGGTCAATCCAAATTTGAATACAGAGTATTTAACAACCAAATGCATGCTATAATGTATGTTTCTTGAATAAGTACATTAACTACATGTTCATGTGTTCACAAGAAGACATAACAGTTCAAGAATTCTTTGAACATGTGTTTATAAGAAAACAAAACATGTCAAATACATTATATGTCGTTGAATCATTCAAAGACCTTATGTTTATGTGTTAACACGAAGACATAACAATGTAACTTCATACTTTATGTTATAAGTCATTGATTAATTCAAAGACTTTATAATTGCGTCTTAACAAGTAAACAAAATTATATAACTAAAGTAATCATGATCGCAAACTCTTAATTCAATGTATTACCAATTAATTTCATACTTCATAATTATGATTATATAATTAACCATAATTATTTTGACTAAATCATATAGTCAATAAGTTAAAGTATCTTTATATTATATCTTGAATTTTAAATGTAATAGGGCAACAAACATCTTGTGTGTTTAAGTCCTAGTAGATTTATTAGTTTTCTTACCTTGCGTCAAGAGAAAAACCATTAATCATAGTGTTAGATGTTATTCCTTGCACACACTCAGGATTTCTCCACTTGGTACAGGACAACAGTACTTAAAGAGACAAACCATACGACACGGGTCGATGTTTGAAACAACATGATAGTGTCATAGATATTACAAGTAATTATCAAACCATAATGTTGATTAAGGAATCGTGATTATTATTATATAGATAACATTTCAGAAAGAAACCATTAGTTATCCAATAAAATAAAATGCAATCTTCCTTTAGACAATGGTGGTTCATATTCGGAAAGTGATATTATTTCAAAGCAAGCTAGAAATAATATGGGTAACTAATAAGGAATTGATTCTTGTAGCCCCACTGAATTGACAAACCTCACAGGAAATGTTGATTTCAGTTATAAAAACGCAAACTTCCACGAATTTGGTCAAACATTGTAAAGTTTACATCACCAGTAGACAAGCAATAGCGATTTAGTTACTTTCCTACTCTCTTAGAATGCCTACAAGTAGCAATGTACTTAGGTATTGTACAAAGTATATGAAGTTCTACTTATGTAGATGATGGACTAACCATCATGTATCCATTAACTTGAATATTTAGCATGCACATTGATTGATGCTAAACCACACCTTAAAATATATATAATATATAATAAAATATATATAGTAAGTATAATTTAAAAACACAATCAATGAAACCGAGGAGTAGTGTAGAATATCCCCGGGTCGTTTATCCCCAACGAGGCTGTGCTGAGAATCGATAACAGTCAAAAATTGGAGTTTGTATGGGGATTTAATGATATGAGAGAGTAAAAGCTAAATTAATCAATAACAAAGCAAAAAACACAGAAAACGAATGAAAAAAAACCTAAAAATTATGAAATTAAGACTGAAACAAAACGAGAGCAGAATCCCGACAAGGGGTCAAAAACTAAAATCTAAATCTTCAAAATTAACCCTACAACCAAAGAAATTTATTACTTCTAAAACTACTCCTAGGGAACTAATAATTAAAGAATGAAAAAGACTAGACTGACAACAGAGTTCGTTTGACCTAAAAAAACGAGTCAATCAAGATCCCGTACCGGAGACCCGTTCTTTAAAAATCAAAAGTTTGAAAAAATTAAACACCTACGAAAGTCTTTTGCTATTTTTCCTACCGTAAGATATGACAAAAGAAAATTGTCTAAAAAAGAAAGAATATTTGGACTTTGATGACAGATATTTTTAGTACAATTTTGAGCGTAGGGAGAGTTGATGATGTAGATAAAACGATTTTCAGAGATACAGAGAGTTGGCGGGGGTTCTCTCTCTCTCATCACTCTATTAGACAGGCGCTCTGGCGAGATACACCATCTCAACAGCATTACAGACACAAGCTGCAGCGACTTAGGCGCAGAGTCATAGCAGATACACGGCGGAACGGGAAGCGGGCAGCGGAGAGTAGAGTTCACTGAGGTCCCCGGTGGGGGGAGTGGGGGGGGTTCTACGCCGAAGAAAATAAAAACCCAAAATTCGGCTTATAAATAAGCCGAAAATAAGCTCAAACGAGCTTATAAGCAAAGGGGCAAAACTCCCTTATATATCCAAGTGCCCAAGGGTTTAACAGAAAAGACCCAAGGGCACAGCGGTAAAGAGGTTTGGCTTATAAAGGGGTGTATTGAGGGTGAGACCCGGGTTCGAGTCTTGCTCACCCGGGTTTCCCCTTATCTCCTCTTTTTTTTTTTAGAAAAACTTTTTAAACAAACTTGTTAAGCACATGAAGCTTAACATTTTTTATAACTAGGACTTTTTGAGAATGCTTATAAATAGCTGGAAAAGACTTTTTGATTGACAATTTGCTTAAGTGACTTAACGGCAAAATTGGCTTTACTTTTGACTCTATGGAACAAATATGCAAAATTCAGTGTAAATAACAAGCTCAATTCAACACAACAACATTAAGAATTACTAGTAACAAAAATAAGCAATGAAAGAAGCCAATAAACCAGAAGTTGGTTTTAAACACTCAGCATACCTACTTAAGAGTTAGTAACTGCTATGGTGAATATTAAGTCTACCTACACTTTTAAGGCAAGAAAAGCTAAGAACAAGGAATCTTAAGTCCTAATAAGCTACTATAACTAAAATCACTAAATTCGAACATAATAAGCACCTAATAAGCCAGAAAAGAGATTAAGCTATATTTCTACACTATGCTAAAAAAATCAAATGGCCTAATTTGAGCTTAAATTTAAGCTACCTAAAGTGCTTCCTAAGGTCTACAAAGCTAGGGCTTAATAAAGGAGCTTATTGGCTTTTTAGAAAAGCCAAAAGCTTGAGCTGAGGCCCTCTAATGAGCTAGAACAGTGGGCTTGAAGTTAGGCCCCTAGCACCAGGGCAAATAAACTAAGAAAAAAAAGGCTTATATTGACAGCTTAAAATAAGCTGTCAAATAAGCTCAAAATGAAAAATAATGTTAAGACAGATTGAGCATAGCTTGAGGTGTTATGCTCAAATTTTAAGCTTCTAAAAACACCTTAAAGCTGCTGATTTTTGCAAAAAGAAATAGGTGATTTTGACTTTTGAAAAACTTGAAAAATGTGTTGACAGACTTAAGCAAAACACAAGGATTCCTAAGGCTTGCTAGTTGGCTTTTTTGCACACACAAATTGACAACCAAAAGTATCACTACAACTTAGTTTTTTTAAAACTTAAGCAAATAAGCATCTTGAAACTTCTTAAAATCCAACAGACTTGAGAGATCAATGAGAAAACCTTGAAAAACACTTTTTGGACTTAAAAAGTTTGGAAAACAGACTCAAACAAGCTTAATAACTTAAGCCAAAGTTGGACAATTGACACCAACCCATAACATTGCATTTTTGACCCATTTTGGGCTTAACCCAAACACCCTTTTATATCTTAAAAACGGATTTTAGAACTTACAAAAACTGAATTAAGCTCAAACTTTTGAAGTCAACTATCAAACATGCAATAATAAGCACTAAAAAGTAAAAAGCAAAGAGAGATAAGCACTTTAATAAGCTAATAAGCAAACAGTGAAAATAAGCTTAACTAGACAGTTTTTAGGCAAATTACAAGTGAATGATACAAGAGCAATTAAAAGGCATTCTTGAGCATAACTAAACACATATAAGCACAAAAAGACATAAATAAGCTGAAAATAAGCAATGCTACAGTAATTTTTAAGCAAAAATTTAAAAAGAAAGCATACCTTTGATCCTTGCTCAAAACAGGATTATGTGAAACCTAATAAGCTCTAATCCTACCCAAGCTTATAAATAAGCTGTACTAAACAACCCAATGAGCCATCCTTGTTTGCTCATTCATCCATGGCTATCAAACAGTAACTTTTTTCTTTTGAATTTTTCTTAAATTTTAGTATCAAATGAAAACACTATAAATTGGCTAGTTATTGAGCTTAAAAGTGACTTGAAAGAACCAAGAACTTGGAGACTTTAGAACACAAATTAAAACATAAGCCGAAATTTTCATTAATCTTAAAAAGAGAATTACAAGTACAAGAATTAAAAACTAAGACTGGGTAAAAAAAAAACTAACTATTGCCACAATGGCTTACAAGCTTATATATAAATGAGCTAGGGTTTGGACTTCTCTTCTTGTCTTCACTTGTTGTGCGATTTTTTCTGAAAAGTGAACTTGTTTTGTTGTGATGTATAAACTCAAAGCAATCCTGGCCCTTGGATTGTCTTGGTGCCCAAGGTTTCAAATCTAAACCCTTTAATCTTTTGTCTTGATATTATGTCGAATAGGGTCTTTGGGGATTGCCAGGGTGGACATAAGCCCATGTGGGGTGGAGTTTTGATGAATGGTGATGTTTTTGGACTAAAACAGTGAACGAGGCATGTGATGGGTTGAATTGGGCGGGAAATGGGGTTGGGAGATGTACAGTAATTCAATTGTTTGGTGATTGAACATGTTTGGTCCCTCAAGTATTATATTTCTCTTGCAATTTTCGTCCTTGGTTTATGAATGTTTGGAAATTTAGCAAGAAACACCCCTGAAAGTTATATTGTGGTTTGCAAAAGAGGTCTTTTAGGTTTACAAGTTTATAGCCTTGGCAGGAACACCCCTTGTGGTTTATACTTTAGTGAGTTGGCAGTTTTAGTCCCTCACAAGTATCTTCTTTATATCCTTCATTTAATAAGTTAGGGACTTGGCAATTTTGGCCCCTAACCTTATTTTTCTTCACTTTTTGACTTGAATTTGTCGGGGTTGCCTTGGGTTGACTTTTCACACTGGGCTTTGACTTGACTTTATCTTTCCACCTTTTCCATTCCGTGTGCTGGTTTTGGGGGGGGGTGGGGTCGTTTGCTTTTGTTTTTTCGGCCTTTTTCTAGAATATCTGTTCCTGCACAACACAATTAGCAAACAAGCATATTTTTGCATTTTAAGTTTCGTTTTGGTTAATTTTTAACTTGTTTTTTTAAGAAAAAGGTGTGTTAATTTAAACACATACCAAAATCCCCCATACAAGGTTATTGCCGGGCCTCACCCAATGCAATGAAGTAAGCATTTTAGAAAACTAAGAAACTCAATCACCCTCGACTAATACCTCGAAAAGTAGCTAATGTTCCATCAAGGGAGTTAAAGACTCAAAAGAATGTTTTGAAAATCCCCGTCTTACCTTTTTTTATATATACACCAATACAACACATTCTTTTTATATTTTCATTTTTTCATTAATCACTAACAAGAACTATTCGAACTTCGTTATTGAATAACATTTAAGGAAATAAAGAACAAGATGATTTCGATCCGTGAATGCCCCAAAAAGGAGAAATTCATCATGCCCGACTTTTCACTTATTTCCAACCAAGCTTAAACGAAATCACCATAATATGATTAAGATGCCTAACACTACTCATATTTGCGACTTGTAAACTTCACTCCCGTCAATTTATAGCTTAGGTGTATGGTGCTATTTGAATTCAACCATAGGATCAATGTTTTGCAACATTCTATGTTTCACGTCCACCCGAGAATAATGAGGTTTGAAGGTGAGATCATCCCATGTAAGCGACTTTCGTCTTCGGCACATCCCAAACTTGCTGTTAAGTGACCAGCTTTTGACACCTCACAGAACTTATATCGGACTCACAGACCTTAAGTTTCAAAAACTCTCAGGTTTTCCGTATGCACATAGCTTATAAAATATAATAGCCAAAGATCAAAAGCATATTTGAATTTAACAAAAAGAGATTCTTTTATTCACACTTAATATTAACCATTTATGCAATTTGTAACCCTCGACCTTTAGAGCTTGCAACATCGTACGTGCGCCGGCAAGATGCAGCCAAACTTTTATCAGCTCGATAATTATTCTACTATGCTTTCTTTAGAAGGCTTAACATCCGGTTTTGACCGGCAAGATGCAGCAAACTTTTATCAACCCACAGTTTATATTTATTATATTTTTGCATTTTTCATCATTTTTTTAATATTGGGAAAACGTCTTTTTGAAAAATTCAAGTATAAATTTGAACTAAGTCTAAAGTTTTTGCTATATACTACATAAAAATTATTGATTTAAGTTTAATTTCCAAAAGTAGCACGTATATTAATCAGGTTAGAATCTTATGGGAGAAAAAGCAACAAATTACACACATGAGCTCTTAAGATTTCCAAATAATCCTTGTTTAGCATCCAACTCATACTTAACACTATCATTTTTCATTCTTCGCAAATATTCGCGAACGCTTAGTCTAAAAGTTAAGGAACAAGCTAGAGCTCAACACGCTCGATCGAGTCAAAATTTACTCTTATTAACCCAGATAAAAGTCAAATATGACAACACTTATTTTATTTTTGAAAATTTTTAAATTTTTTCATTTTTTTGAAATTTTGGTGGTAAAAACGAGATTACGTGAGAAACAACGGCTGCAGGCACAATCAAATCGAAGATCCCCCCATACTAGAATGAAACATTGTCCTCAATGTTTTACGAAGGGTTTCTACGTAAATCCTAAGCCGTTTATTAATATCTTAAAGAGAAACTTATCATAAATTAGGATATTAATTCCCAAATGAGCTGAGGATTGGAAGCTCTTGTGATCGAAGGAAAAATACCGTGAGCACGAGAGGCTTCAAAAATCCGGGTATCTGGACAATACAGCACAAAACATAAAACATGGAAAAGGTAGAGGCAAGCCTCCTCACAACAACTAAACACTTATTCATTACTAACTAGACATACTACTACTACGAACAAACTAGGAATTAGCATGTGGTGCCGCCACGACGCGCTTGTTTAGGGTTCCACTAAGGCTTGACCCAATTCCCTGAATTTAGTTGTCCTTAGGGAAGGTTTGGAGGTCCGGGATATCCATAGCAGGGATATCACCTCCAAAGTAGTGCTTGAGACGATGACCATTTACTTTGAAGTTTGGCCCGGAGTTCTGGGATAACTCAACGGTGCCATACGGAAAAACTTGAACAATGGTACTGGATCCTGACAACGACTTCAACTTGTCGAGAAAATTTTCATCTTGAGTTAAGAGGAGACTTGATCACCGACGTTAAAAACGCTTTTTGATCTTTGCGTCATGAATCTCTTGTTTTCTCTTTGTAGATCAAAGAATTTTCATAGGCTTGATCACGCAGTTCACTTAATTCATTGAGTTGAACTTTGCGTTGATCACCCGCGGTTTTGATATCAAAGTTTGCATGTTTAAGGGCCCAGTAAGCTTTGTGCTCTAACTCAATCGGCAGATGACATGCCTTTCCATATACAAGCTTGTACGGAGTGCACCCGATGGGTGTTTTGTACGTTGTACGGAAGGCCCAGAGAGCGTCATCCAGTTTGTCTGACCAAGAGGCACAATTTTCGCCCACAGTCCTTTCAAGAATTCGTTTCAAGCCACGATTGGATACCTCAACTTGCCCACTTGTTTGTGGGTGATACGCAGTGGAGAGACGATAAGTGACTCCGTATTTAAGCATGACCTTTGCAAACTGGTCATTGCAAAAATGGGTTCCGCGATCACTTATGATAGCACGAGGGGCACCGAATCGGGCGAAGAGAGATTTAAGAAACTTGCAAACAACTCGAGCGTCGTTGGTGGGGAGCGCTTTCGCTTCAACCCATTTTGACAAGTAGTCGACCGCCACGAGTATATATTTGTTCCCTCGTGAAGACGGGAATGGCCCCATGAAATCAATGCCCCAAACGTCAAAGATTTCACAAACTTGGATGGAATTTTGAGGCATCTCATCCCTTTGTGAAATTTTTCCCTGACGTTGGCACGAGTCGTAATTTTTAACCAACTCGTGTGCATCTTTGTAAATAGTGGGCCAAAAGAAACCGGCATCAAAGACCTTTTTGGCGGTGAGATTTGCACCATGATGTCCCCCGATGGGTCCATTGTGGCAAGCTTCGAGGATGTCGAGAGCTTCTTTGCCGTGCACACACCGCCGGATCACTTGATCTGCACATATTTTAAACAAGAAGGGGTCGTCCCAAAAGTAATGTTTAACATCTTTGAAAAACTTGTTTTTCTGCTGGGACGACATCCCTTTAACAATAAATTTCCCCGCGTGGTAATTTGCATAATCGGCAAACCATGGGGTACTTGAGTCACCACGAAAAGTCACCATATGGAGTGTCTCGAGAGGAAACTTTTCATTTACTTCCTTTGGGTCGAGCACATTTTCATAAGGATTTTCTAATCGGGAAAGATGATCTGCCACGAGGTTCTCGGCTCCTTTTGTGTCAATTACGTTGAAATCGAACTCTTGAAGGAGGAGGACCCACCGGAGCAATCTCGCCTTGGAATCCTTTTTAGCAAAGAGATATTTTAGGGCGGAGTGATCCGTATACACAATGCTTTTGTTCAAGATGAGGTAAGACCAGAATTTTACGAAGGCATACACCACGACTAACATTTCTTTCTCTGTTATGGTGTAATGCAATTTCCTCCTCGTTCATTGTTTTGCTAGCATAGTGTATAGGCTTAAAGTGTTTCTCATGACGTTTCCCCAAGACCGCACCTATGGCAAAGTCGCTTGCATCGCACATAAGCTCAAAGGGCAAGTCCCAGTCTGGGGCAATCAAGATTGGAGCTTCAGTAAGTTTTTTTAATGTATTAAAAGCTTGAATACATTTATCGGAGAAGATGAACGGAGTATTTTTCTCAAGGAGATGAGTCATCGGTCGGGAAATTTTGGAAAAATCCTTAATGAACCGTCGGTAGAAACCGGCATGACCGAGAAAACTCCGAACACCCTTGACGGTGGTGGGATGAGGTAATTTAGCAATCACATCAACTTTGGCTTTATCGACCTCAATCCCATTTTTGGAAATCTTATGGCCAAGGACAATTCCTTCCTTAACCATAAAATGACTTTTTTCCCAATTAAGACAAAGATTGGTGTCTTCGCACCTTTGAAGCATCTTGTCCAAGCGAGAGAGACAATTTTCGAAAGAATTCCCAAAGACCGAAAAGTCGTCCATGAAGACTTCCATCATTTTTTCGACCATGTCATGAAAGATAGCCAACATACACCTTTGGAACGTGCCCGGTGCATTGCATAAGCCGAAAGGCATGCGACGATAGGCGAACGTTCCATAAGGACACGTGAATGTTGTCTTTTCTTGATCTTTAGGATTGATGGGAATTTGAAAGTATCTCGAGAAACCATCGAGAAAACAATAGTAATCGTTTCCCGCTAATCTCTTGAGCATTTGATCCATAAAGGAAGTGGAAAATGGTCTTTATGGGTGGCTTCATTTAACTTATGGTAGTCAATGCACACACACCACCCCGTAACCAATCGAGTCGGGATCAATTCATTTTCATCATTTGCAACAACAGTAAAACCACCCTTTTTCGGTACGCAATGTACGGGGCTTACCCAAGGACTATCCGAGATCGGGTAAATTAATCCGGCATCAAGAAGTTTTTCAACCTCCTTTTTGATGACATCGTGGATCTTTGGATTCACCCGTCTTTGGTGTTGGACCGCCGGTTTGTAGTCATCTTCCATAAGAATCTTGTGAGTACAAAATTCCGGGTTAATACCCTTTATGTCGGAGAGTTTCCAAGCGATGGCTCGCTTGCGTGACTTCAAAACCTTTATGAGAGCGGCTTTTTCCTCGACACTCAAGTCTTTAGCAATTATGACGGGCAACTTGTCGTCACCCTCCAAAAATGCGTATTCGAGATGAGGAGGTAAGTCCTTGAGTTCGACTTCGGGAGGTTCATCAATTGAAGATTTATCAGTTTTAGCTTCACAAACTTTCAGTTCTTTTTGAATTTCCGGCAAATAATTTCCTTGATTAGGAGAGGGTGATGGATCATCATTTAGATATTCTTCAAGAAGAAGAATATCCCCTCCGGGTCATAATAAGAGTCATCAACTTTCGGTGAAGTTGGATCATCATCAAGAGCGAGGAAAGCGTCGACTTCCTCGAGAAGAAAATCACTATCCCCGAAGGGAGTGAGAGTTGGAGAAGAGGTAGAAACGATCGGGTCATAATAGGGAGTGGGATTTCCACTCGCGATCACATCGGAGAAACCGAGAACTTCTTGAGAATACTCCTCACAAGCCATTTCAATGACGTCGATTCGGTTCGCCGTCATTTCATCATAATTAGAGGAGTACCTCGAAGTTTGATCAAGATTGAATGTTACGACTTCTTTTCCAACACGAAGTGTTAGTTCTCCTTTGTAAACAACAATCAAGGCACGTCCAGTTTTTAAGAAGGATCTCTCGAGAATTAGGGGAACTCGGGGATTGGCATCAAAGTCTATGATACGGACTAGTCGGCCGGGAAATGAACTTTCCTACTTATCGTAGACATTCTTTTGGCGATACGATCGGTTTGAGTGATCGAACGGTCCGCTAGTTCAAGAGTCATACAAGTAGGAGTGAGTTCCGAAAGAGAAAGTCTTTTCCACACGGATAATGGCATGAGATTTATGCTAGCGCCAAGATCGGCCAAGGCTAAGAACTTATCCATTCTGGGAAAATCACACAGTATGAGGAATTTGTCGGGGTCTCCAAGTTTTTCGGGTAACTTGTTGAGGATGACCGCTGAGCAATGCTCATTCAACGGGGTTCTAGCCATTTCACTTAACTTTTCTTTGTTTCCAATCAAGGCTTTAAGAGTCGAGGAAAATTTAGGCATAAGAATTAATGCATCCGTTAAGCTAATTTCGAAACTCAAATCTTTAAAGATTTCGTAGAATTTCTCAATTTGGTCGTTAGCTTTTTCACGACGCCTTTCATCATTACGTCTTGAAGGATATGGAATTGTTGGTTTTAAGTTAGGCATTGGGGCACTAACGGGAACAGCAATGGGCTCAGAATTTGGTATTTAAGGTTGAACTTGGACAACTGGAGGTTGGACGTCTTTGGTACTTCCGTTATTAGTAGGAGGCATCGTGTCCTTTATCACCTCGGTTTCATGCTCCACTACTTTAGGAGAAGAAGAAGTAGTAGGAATCGTGGGTCCTTGATAAGCAACACCGCTTCGGGTAGTAATATCCTTCAAGTCATCCTTCGGGTTAGTAACGATGTTACTCGGGAGAGAACCCGTACCCGAAGATGAAGTGGTATTGGCATTCATGAATTTGGAAAGCATGTCCGTTAAATTGGTCATTTGATTTTGCAAGTTTTGATTTTGGTCTTGCATGTTTCTCATAACCGCATCATTGGCTTTGACGTAGCTTTCAAAATTGGTTTTTGTCACACCTTGTGTTTGAGGAGCCGAAGCTTGGTAAGGTGGAGCTTGGTAAGCCGAAGGTTGATTTATCGGGGGTTGATAAATTTGTCCTTGGTTGTAATTATTCCCCCGGTTTTGGTTGTAATTGTTTCCTTGGTTGTAACGGTTTTAATTAGTTCCTTGATTGTTTTGATTGTTTTGAATGGGAGGAAAACTGGGAGGTCGAATTTGATTAGCAATCAGGGCTCGGTAGCCGGTATTTCCTTGGTTGTAGTTAGCTGCGGCGGCTTGAGAGACGTACTCTTGAATATTGTCACGATAAACGTTGCCAT
>BQNB010126602.1:928-19575 GCA_026074375.1 Tanacetum coccineum | reverse complement strand
AAAGGTCGCATCTGAAGATAATATCGCCGACATTCTTACAAAACCGCTAAAACGTAAAACGTTTAATTATCTTAGATTAGGGCTCGAGATGCTAAAACACAAATAATAAAGCTTTTATTGGTTTTTAAATTAAGTTATTACTTACTACAAATGCGACTGAAATTTTACATTACAAATCTAATTTGTAATTAAAATCTCTAAACCAATTAACAAAGATTGGTTCTTTTGTTAAACAATGCAAACACATCACTACAAAAGTCAAAATTATCCTCCTCTATTATCTACTTTCTTATCCCACAAATCTTAAATCTTATTGGACCACTAGATCCCGTAGGGTCCACACAACCCAAACCCATAAAAAACTAAAATTCTACTCATTCCAAAAAAATTCAAAACAAAATTTTTGTTTCCTCCTCCCTCTCCTCTTCGACCAGCGGCACCAACAAGATGTAACATCCTCAAATCTGAGTATGCAGCAGAATGTTGAATATCCGAGGCGTTACATTATTGGGCCAATAGCACAAGATCTGAGAACGACTACTAATTGATTTATGTCTAATTATATGTGTTATGGGTTCAATTAGAAAATTAGTTTAACTAAGATTTTGTTCCTCCTTAATCTTATGAATGATCTAAAATTAGTTTAGGCATACCCAAACACATTTGAATTAGAAAATTTGATCAAAACAAATGTGGAAACATCTTAAATACAAGCGAAACTATGGCAAAAAAAATTCTTATCTATGAACAAAAAAAAATTCCAGCTAAAATAGGAACAAGAATTTTTTTTTGGCAAAAGGGGGGAGGCATATGTTTTACTTTTGATTTTCTTGTCAATTTTTGTTACTAGGAAAAATGGGTGATCGAAAACCTACAAAGCAATACATGAAGTCGTTCCGTGGATCAAACATCGATGACTACAATCCGCTTGTGTCACGAAACTATCACGAAGGTCATGAATGCGAACTCGACTACCTTGAAGCTTCAGGAATAACTGAACCCTTCACCAACTCCCGTTGCTTCTCTTTCGTTCACAATCTCCCAAAACATATTTTCCTTCGCCACCTTCAAGAATTCTATGCGCACTATAAGTTTAACCGTGACGATTGTTCTCTAAACTTTAAAATGTATGGACACAACTATACATGGAACTTGGAACGGTCTTAAACATATCCTCACAAGGACGATTGTTTTACTCCGATGAAACCTACACCAATGTTTTCACAAAATACAACCGTTATCATCCACAAGACGCCAATTACATCAACACCTCTCTAATCCAAAACACCATCCTCAAACGTCACGGTCGAGGTGAAACTCCCCTTCAACATAATTGGGACGTCTCTGAGCTTAAAGAAAAGTTCAAGTTGTGGGAAAATGTTTTGACAACAAATGTCTTTGTCAAGATACGAAGCAAAGGTAATCTTTCGGTCATTGTTGGTTACATGATTTATTGTATTGAAACCTACACTCCATTTAACTTTGCCTACTTTATGGCAAATCAAATGGCGGGTCTAAAGTTGTGTGATCGATTGATACCCTATGCTAGACTCTTGACACGATTAATTGAGGTTGCCAAAAGTGAACATCCCAGACCAAACCAATTCTAAAATTGCAAAAGTGTTGATCTGGTCTTCTCCACATTCAACATGTCAAACTTTAACGTTGCAATGAGACATGAAGCATCATCATCTCAAGCTCACCAAATGAATCCAGATGAACAAATAGAATCCCAAATCAACTCTTGGTTCAAATATACCACTTGGAGTGAAGCCAAAAAGGAAATTAGTCCGGACATGGTACTTGACAAGGAAGAGGAAGAGAAATTAACTTTGGTGAAAGAATGGCTTAAAAATCCTACTTGTCAACCAAACTCCAACATAGAGAAAGTCGAACGAAGATGGGTGTGTTGAAGAACTTCATGAAGTGATGGGCCAAGTCAATGTCATGTAAATACATCTAGATTGTAAAGTTAACTTGTGTGTATGGGTTAAGACTTGTTGATCTCTGAAATAATTAGGATTATGTATGCTTGTAAACTCATCCTTTATGCTTTATAACCACTAAGACATTATTTCATTTTATAATGTTTGTGTGCTCATCTATATATCCTTGCATATCATGTATACATGTACTATTAGAATTGATTTACATACATCGTCAAGATTCCAAATGGTTAGTTAACCCATGTTGGACTTGCACATGTGTTTATATTATGCTTTGTTACCTTTGTCGTCTTGTTTTTGCTTATTGCTAGTTGTAGCCAAAGAACACCTTCGAAGGTGATGCTCTTGACCTATGGATCCCTGCCTAAGAACACGGGGGAGCAACGATCTAGGAGGAGCACATATAATCGTATCGATTCTTATCTTCTACAAAGTTACTAACCTTCTGATTTAAGACAAGGTTCCCGCCTTTTTGATTTGACAAAAAGGGGAGAAGGAAAGCAAAGCAAAGCCTCGAAGAAAGCTTACGAAAGCAAAAGAGCCATAGCATATATGAAGCTATGTAAGACTCAAGGTGAAGAAAAGCAATGTTCAAGCTTCACCAAATTACAAGGCCAAGATTAAGACGCAAACTTCATCAACGGCGGTCATCATCTTTGCTATGTTTGTAATTTTATTTTCTTTCCAAAATATTATTTGTCATCATCAAAAGGGGGAGATTGTTGGTGCAACATTGACTAGGATCTCCGTTATGTTTTAATGATGATAAATAAACATAAACGTAAAACAAAAAACGATAGCCTAAATCCAAAAAACCGCATATTCACCTCTGGCGCGCTGGGCACGCGTCAGCGTGTGGCCAACGCGCCACTTGCGAAGTCCGTTTTTACGGATTTGACTTTGTCGGCTTTCCTCTTACTCGACACATGTGGAAACGTCAATAAAGGTATGTATATGATATTTGAGCATTTGGGAACACTTCAAATAAAGTTTAGACCTAGAGAGGAGCAAAAAAAAACAAATCCTTTTGTTTTTACATAAAACGCCAACTCAAATCTTTTATCAAACGCCACTAGCCAAAGCCGAAACATCTTTTCTAAACCTAGTATGATCATACGTTCAACATACCAACAAACATCATTTGACCTTAATCTGGATCTACGATGATCTTAATCATATAACGGGCATTACTCTCGTTTTGGTCAAACCAAGTCACAGGTCACTTTGCGTAAACGCATCCTTTTTTGATATGGGATATGTTTTACTTAAGATGCAAAGCACTTAGCTTGTTTGTATCAAGATGATTAGTGATCAAATCGAATGTTGATTATCTTAGATTAAAGTCTAAATGACTAATTGAGTTTGTGGTATTTGGAAGTTAATTCCCTTACCCTTATATGTTTTACAAACTCATTCCTCACATGTACATGTCCTCACTTATTCTACATACTCCTATAACCCATTCTATTTAATCACTTGTTAATCCTTGTACACATCTTCTTCCAAAGCCATCCCATAATCATATTTGCCTACTCTTTTCTTTCTTAAATGGAAATGTGATTATTCACCCAAATCAATCCTTAGATTTCATCCTTAAACATTCTCAAACTAATCCTAATCCCTATTACCTTCTTATTAACCCTCTTTAAAAAATTTCAAACACAAACCACCTTCCCACACATAATCCTTCCTCACATAAACCTTCCCAACAATGCCAACTCATATTCCTTACACAATGTACTTCTTGTGTACTCTATGTACTTTGTGTCTCCAACATTTCCTAACCAAATCTTCCATATCATTTCAAAACATTCTCCACCACATACTCACTATTCATCTTCTTCTCCATACAATTTAATTACACACACACACTTCTTCTCAACCCTTAATCATGACATATCATCAATCCAACTTCCCATACTTCTATCTTCTCAACCATTGGATTGTTTCTTAAACAAACATAATAAACACACTCTCATCTCTACTCTTGATCATGCCATCTCATCAATCTAAACTCCCTCATTCTATTCTTAACCCTTGGATTGATGCTACATCTCAAACAAACACAAACCATCTTCTAAAGACTCTCTACTCACTCACATAACAAACATAACTCTCTCAGAACCTTTAATCATGCCACTTAACCATATGTACACTTCTCATCTCTACCCTTCATTTCAAATGAGCTCAAGAGGCTCCCTTCTATCATATCAAGTCTTGTCATGACAACTCATTGCCAACCCATCCACAACTCATCTCTTTTATCTAACATGTGGTTAATTAAATTTGAAATTCAAATTTCAAATTCCTTTTCCCCCCTTTGTTACCAAGCAAGGAATATTCGAAGAATATTCTCTTGGTTTGTAACTAGCCCTTCTAACCTTAGTTGTATCTCAACTTGTCTAGTTACACATTTGAGGAATACCCAAAATGCCCCTTTCGATAATTCTTTTATATCTCTATTTTATTGAACAAGCAAAACGCTTTTAATACTTCACAAACATTTTATCAAATGGATATTTTAGTTGGTTGACCTTGAATATAAGAATGATTTAAAGGTCATAGTGTGAAGTACAATCAGGGGTTTAACAAGTTCGGGTATTTAAAACGCCAAAGTCCTAAGGAAAAATATTTGCGGGATTCTGGCGCGCTGGCCATGCGTTGACGCATGGGTAGCGCGCCACGTTCGAAGTGTTTTTCTCAAATTGGGACTCTTGGCCTATAAATACTCACCCTTGGCCTTTGTATTCCTCACCTCTTGCAAACATTCTTTCCTCTCTATTCTCTTCTCTAATCCTCTAAGTCTAAACATCAAAGTGTTATAATTTTCTCATCGTATCATTCTATTGAAGTGAACACATCTTCGTAAGAGAGCCACACAAGTATCTAATCCATACTTGTGTGTTTTATTGAGGGTCTTCTTTCTCATACCCTTTCTATTAGAATTGAGTCTCTAGGCTAGGTTAGGGATTTGATTCTTAAATTAAAATATCTCAATTATCTAGTTGTAAGGGAAGTCTTGTATCCATGGGATCAATCCTAGATCATTAGGGATCTAGTTGGGATTTGATAAGCTTCCAAGGGGAGGCTTTTAGAGTTATAGCTTAAGTCGAATCATAGGTTCTTAGGGGTGGATTCCGAGGGCAAAAATAACGTTGGTAGTAACTCTTCTGTGAGAGCGCCGAGCTTTGTTGAAAGTTGGTGGAGTTAAATTGTAATACGGTTTGTAGTCCACCAAAAGGATTATACTAGGAATAGTATCGGTGTCGTGGATTCGCAACTAGATGTATGAAAGGACTAAACCCCCCTTCCCGAACCAGTATATAAAGTGGTGTCTCTTCTTCCTTCTTACTCTACTTATAGTTATCTTTGCAAAGTAGTATTACACAGCACTCGGTTCTTTCAAGACTTGAAGTTTTATAAACTTCAAAGAAGTCAAGAAAACCGTATTCACTCCCCCTCTACGGTTTTATAGGATTTTGTAAACTGACGAACAGAAATGAGATTTTAGTTATATTGGGTGTGACAAGAACATTATGAAGATAAAGGAGGCAATGAATAGAATAATTGCTATGTCTGGTGTTGGTGACGGGAATAGAATTATCGTTACCAACGTGAACAGATGGGAATAAGCGTTTATCAAAAAATGGTACTTAAATTAATTGCATTAAAATTTAAATAAGAAGAAGCACCTGTATCCATGTGCCAAGTCGGGTCCTGCAGGGTCATAGTGCTGAACGCACTAGGAATGGAAGTAGCCTGAGATGCATAGTGTAAAGGAGCGGGATCGAGTAAGCCGTGACCAGGAAGTTGCTATAGAGATGGTGAAGTATTATAAACTTATGGTGGAATCTGTTGGGCCACAAAGGGTTGTTGGCCTGTACTTGGGGACTGCGTTTGGTGGACCAGACCATGTTAGGCTGAACGGGGGTAAGTGGTGGGCTGCGATGGGTATTGGGCCAAGCGGGTGTGATAGTAACCAGGTTGGGTCCAGTTTGGGTTGGTCTGGTTGTATGATTAAGAACCAGGGGCACGTCCTTGGTTGGCAGCTCAAGTTTTTGTTGAATTCAAACCCGACCGATTCCTGTGATCATGAATATACTTGCACCTATCGCCGAACTTACACAATCGATAGTTAAAATGATTACATAGTTGAGGAAGGTTAGAGGGCTTGGGGGGTTACTTTTGTTTCTCGATAGGTTAGATGCCATAAGGACGGTTGGGGATGATGAACCACTTTCAAAGGTAGTGGAAGCACCGGTTTCATCATTGAACGGTAACTCTTTTAAGAGAAGCATATTGCGCGCCGTTTTAAATGTGGGAAGGGTTTCACGATGCCGAACGATTTCAACAAGTGTGGCAAAGCGAGAGTCAAGCCCATTAACGGTATAAATCACCAAGTTTTTCTCGCTTACCTCACAACCAAGGTTTTTAAGCCTATCCGCCATAGACTTAATTTTAGTACAATATTCATTAATGGTTATCTTTCCGATCTTGATGGAACGGAGTTCATTATCAAGATTAATGGCCCTAGCGTCCTTGTTATCATGAAATAGATCTTTGAGATGGTCCTATAATGCTTTTGCATTACCCGGTGTGGTAACGACTTGCTCTTGAAGAGGATCACATAGGAATCTAACGACCAACATTTTGATGAGATTATCAAGTTTGCACCATTCCGGATTAGTAGACGAGGTTTCTTCTTCAACATAAGATTTAAGACCGAGACTACCAAGATGAATAAGGAAAAAGAAATTCCAAGAGTTTTAGTTATGTTTTTCAAGGTCCAATTTAATGGGGACCTTGTTGGCTATGCTAAAGAGGATTAGTTTTTTAGTTGAAGTAGGTGGAGGATTGTCTTCAACGGCCATGAGTGCTATTTTTTATTAGGGTGAATGGTACGACAGAGATGATGGGGGGAGGGAAGAGGGGATCGGTTGTTAGAGAGAAATTGGGGAAGATAATTTTGGTTGTGATACCATATTGGAAGGTAATTGTTTTCCTTGATTAATTCTCACAAATATACACATCTATAACCTATATAAAACAAGCTCTTGAAAAACTAATCTTGCCCCTAAATTCTGTAACAATGACACCTGAAAAATCAAATTTAACCAACACTTTACTTTAAAAGCAATTTCCATAAATTTAATTTTCAACCAACCACAGCCTATTACCCAAAATCAAATACTATCCCTAAATCTGTAAAGAAAAAAATCGATTCAAATTCATTAACAAACACCGAATGAAATGATTCCATAACTCTAATCATTCATCGTTTGAATCAACCACCCACAAATCAATAATCCCCACATAGTTACATGATTCAGAAACAAAATCTAAACCCTAAGTTTTTATACCCAATTGATTTGAATGGATTAAGAAATTACATGATTCAGAAACAAAATCAATCCAACAAACAAAATCCAACCACAAGCATAATCATGCCACAAACAAAATTGATTTAAACCATATGTTGTTTATGATCATGTAAATGAAAAAAAGCCTCATATTTCAAACTTATATGTTTTATGATATCGAAAGATGGTTTCCTATAAACGAATTCGATCCAACCGTATTTATTTCAGGTAATTTTCCATTTTCATATTTTTCTTAATTTTTCCTTGATTTTCATATATTCAGAAAAATGGGGTTTTTTTAAACAAATAAATGGTTTATAAATAATGTCATCCCTTTATGGATGTTATATTTTCTAAGGTTATATCTAAATTTATTAATTTCATATTTGACTTTGTGCATATAAGTTTCTTTATACTTGATTTTCTATTATAATATTATTATAAAAAATGAACTTACGTACTGTATTAGTTATAAAGTTGCTTACTGTGAGTCTGACTATTCATGTTGTAGGATATGATTCCTATGAAAAAAGCGCATTCCTGCATTGTGTGATCGAGGCTTCTATCGTGATAATCTTTTTGGATATGCTTGGACAATATGACAACAGGTATGGTGTTTGGCCTCTGAGATAAACATAAACACAAGTTATACTCTACCGATTGATTATCTGCAAAAAGAGTTTAGAAAAGTAGATGATAAAACCTTTAATATGTGCACGAATGGCCGATAACAAGTAAACTCGACCATGGGGTGTATGGTCCGCCTGAATCAACAATAACCAAAGAGATCATTGAGATACAAATCAAAGGCTATTGTACGCTTGAGGTGGTATGAGTAAGATTTGTTTGTGACTGCTTATTAAAAATTCTTATTTCTTTTTTGACACTACATATAAATATTGTTTGGTGGTTGTTGTGTAAAAGAGTGTTTGGCTGTTGTTCTGTTTTGCTCTCTGTAAATGCATGTGCTACACCAGATATACAATGCTATTCTATATTTCAAGATGTTGCAAACAATGAACTTGCCCCAACACATCCTATTCGCCTTGGATTGGCACTCAACTTTTCAGTCTTTTACTATGATATTTCGAACTCTACAGAAACAAGTATATGCTTTTATCTTTAATTACTAAACTCATATTGATGGATCCTCACGATATAAAGTTACATGATTTTGTCGCTCCTGGCCCCTTTTAAGGCCTTTGATGAAGCAATAGGTGAGTTGGATACGTTGGGCTGGGAGTTCTACAAAAATAGCACCTTGATCATGCAACATTTTCATGACAACCTTAATTTGTGGACCTCTGATATACATAAGACTTTTAATCTGTACAACTTCTAATCTATACAAGTTCTTATATGTACAACTGTACAAGTTCTAATATGAAGTAAGTTAGACTATATTCTTTCTACTTTGAAGTTGGTTTTAAAACTACGTTCCAAGTCTTTTTATTAGCACTAAAAATTATTGGTTAGTCCTTATGAGCTCTACGTTACCATATCTATATTATTTTATAAAACTAAGACTGGTGAAGTTATATAACCCATCCTTGATTTTGATTTTGGTTAACTATACTTCATAAACGAGTAGCCATTTTACACATTTTGAAATCCACAATAAGAACATTTATTTAATATATATATAAAGTACGTAATGTGTTATATCTTCTGCTTTTTTTTCTTCTGTCGCGTGCTTATGTTTTCAATATGTTGTGGAATTTGCCAAGGGGATACGATTGTTGTTTCCCCATGATGTCGGCATGGAATCTGCATAAAGCTTGGCCAGAGGCAGAGTTTAAGGTATGTCTTTTCACGTTCATATGCTAATTGGATGAACCGATTGGTTGTGTTCTATTTTAAAGGGAAAAAAAGTGCAAAAAGCAAACACATCAAATGGGTCGAAAGTTGTCCAACGTGTCTTGACATGCTGCATGCTTTTGCAAGGATTGTTGCTGCCCCATCAAATGGTTGAACTGACTGGTCATATGAGTTTCTTACATATGCATGTTCCTCTTACATTTGCTAAACTCGTGCAAATTCTCTTACATATGGAAAAATGGAAAATGAAGAAAAATAGAATTTAATTACTAAAGTGGATTTCTAAACCACAGATGGCTGAACCAGGAAATAAGAGAGTGTTGAATAATGATCTCACATAAGGATACCTTTTATGACTGAAGCTCTGGTTGAGGTTTACAGGGACTGCGAAGATTGTATGCATATTTTTTAAATCATTAAAGTGAGAATAATTTAAAGATTTTGGTAAACATGTTGTATAATATAATATAATAGAGGTGGCAATTACTTTATCAATGTGGCCGATAGTAATCTGTAAGTGACCTTTAGACACTATGAGAAACATGAATATAGAGGTGGCAATTTTAATTCACTTACCTATAATTCTATAAACTAATGGTCACTGATTTGCACATGATATTATTGTTTTTTAGGTCGATGACGGCGAGTGGGAACTAAGGTATTATGCGTTTAATGTACCATCATGTTTTGACTGCCATTGTTGATTTTTGTTGATAATTGAATTGCAGCATACCGTATAGTGTTTATATTATATATATGTCTGTATCTACGGAAATAGCTTAGAAATTTGCTAACTTATGGTGTGTTTAGATGCTACTTGTAATAAAGGGCAAAGTCAGTTTCACTTAAGGAACATGCGGACGCTCAATCTAAGGAGCTTCTGCAAAGGAAACAACAAGTAGAGGAACTCCAGGAACATGAGAGAGTGGCAATTGAAAACGTAAGTCACAATTGCTCTTATTTTACATGCTAAAACAACTCAAACAAGAAATAATAAGTTATGATCGAGAGTTGATGTTATAGTTTACTCTTTTGATAATTGTTCATATGCGAAGATCATTGATATATATTATTACTATCATGTGGTATAGGTTGAAGGGCTAATGATGCACATTGCTACGGCCGAAGAGGAGATCACAAGATGGAAAGTTGCGGCTCAGCAAGAAGCTTAAGCAGGCAAAGGTGTGGAACAAGAGTATGTTGCACAGGTATATGCTCTCACTTATTTCTCTTCCTTTATGTGTTCATCTGATTATTCTTGAGATTATAAGATATACACAGTTTATTATGCACCTAATCCTGAAAGTTATTTCTGCTTGATTGTATAATTTCGCCTGAATATAGCTTCACACATGTTCGAAGCCAGCTTGTATGCCATTCATAGATTTGTTAAACAGCTTCTAGAAATCACTAAAATAACTCCACTAGCCATATACATTTCATGAATAGTTTCATAGATCAAATTAGATCCTTTAATGCCTTAAACTTTTGTGAAAATATAACACAAAAAGTAAGAATTTTAGTTTTGTGTAACTGAAGTATACCCATGTTTCCTTTTACTATCAATCATTTGTTACAGCAATAAATTGACAGTAAGAGATCTAAGGTAAGGTATGTAAATATCTTATGGGACCATGTGACTGTCATTTGGAGATATGTTGACTTTTCAGATAGGGCTAATGGGTTTCTTCATATTCTTCATGAATTATATTTAATCCTAGGTTTCTAATGTTGGGAATACTTAACCAGTCAAAACACTTCCAATATTGTATAATGCAAGTCAGATATCGTCTCTATTTAGAAAAGGTAGGAAAAATACTTGTCTTTATGTTATCCTTCTTACTTGGTAGAGATTAAACATTACCAGAATCGATCCTTTTGTAACCTCTAATGTGTGTGAATAGTAAAGTGATCATATCATAAAATGTTCATTAAGTGGTCGTCTACCCTCCCTGCAGATATCGACCATACATCAAGAACTGGAAGAAGCAAAGCAGGCAGTGATAGAGTCAGAGAAAAAGCTAAAATTCAAAGAGGAAACAGTAGTTGCTGCACATGGCCAGCGAGAGGACGACGCCACGACATATTTGATTGATTGAAAACACAAGAGCTACTCGCTTAAGGGAACGGGTGGAAGAGTTGACTAAGCAACTTGAAGGACTCGATACACGAAAGATATCAAGCAATGCACACAGGTCTAGACACGTATGCTGGCCTTGGCAATGGCTCAGTTTGGACCCTATAGGAGGACCCCGTCTACCAGACATGCATCAAAATAGTTCAAATGAAATGAAGCTTTCTGAGCCTCTTTATTTGACAACATTTGTTGTTTTGGTTAAGTTTTCTTTAGAGTTTTTTTTTCTTTTTCATGAGGCCTTTCCTTTGAAGATGAGTTCAGTGTTGTAATCTATTATACATCATATTCAAAAACCTTTAGTTTCACGCCTTGATCGTTTGGTGTTTTGATTTGGACAGCAGTTTAGAATATAAACCCATATCATTTGACCCTTGAGTAAACATGTGAAAATGGCCAGCTACTGATTATGATTTTTTTCTCATTTACAACATTGATGATTTGGATTTTTGTTGTGTTTATTGTAGACAAAATGATGGTGAAGAAGCGTTTTAGCCAACTTTGTGACATTGGATGTTTAGGATTAAGATCATTGTGGTTTTGTATAGTAATTTGGTATTTGAAGCATATGTTACTTTAGATATATGTTAAGTAGCAACAATGTCAACATACAAAAAACCTATAAGCTATATTAAGATACTTAAGGATTAACAACACTGTGTTTTTTTGTAGTCACTCATTATTTGAAGCACATGGTAATAATAAAAGAGCCACATGTGCAACAATCATTGCTCAGACTTTTTTATGTACTGTGTTAGTCGTACATTATACAACAAACGTTGTGTATAACAAATGTTGTGAATAAAGAAATGTTTTATCAAATATAAGTTTGCTCTTATTTTTTTAGCTATTGTGTGTTTAAACAATCAATAGTTATTTTAGTTTTTCTTTTTAGATATTTTGCAATGACATTTTACCTCTACTTTTATGTTTTTAATATTCAATCATTTAGCGTTATTTATGTCTCTATTCTATTACTATTGTATCTTTAAAAATAATCTTAAAACTCGCCGCCCAACGGGCGGGCCTTGAAGCTAGTTATATATAGATTACAAAGGGGATGGGCTTGAGTCCAAGATAACTATAATACAGCTAATGAATTGATAGCTAATGATGACTAATCATATAGTTGATGATTAACAAATCATCCAAAAATATATCAACTAATATTGAAAGGTAGCCAATCAAATATATCGACTAATAATTTTTTCATTAAAGTTGAAGGTGGTGTGACCATTAGGGGTGAAAAGTGAAAGAGAGTGAAAGAAAATAAATGATGATATGATGCTGAAATTGAGAAGGTAATGGTGTGACCATTAGGAGTAGGGGTGTCAATCGGGTTATTGGGTCGGGTTAGGGGGCTTATCGGGTCGGGTCTATCGGGTTTGGGAAAAATAAAAAGTAACCTTCAACCCGGCCCAATAAGGGTTCGGGTTCGGGTCTATCGGGTTGCGGGTTATCGGGTTGAGTTTATCAGGTTATCGGGTTATATGTTAATCTTAGTTGTTTGGTTTTGTTGATGCGCGGTATGATCATCTCAAGGATCATTTATTCTTGCACGTCTTGTTATTCTTCGAGTTCTCTATCAGTTTAGTGAGTTTTTGCATAGTGAGGTTTCCTGGTGCAAGGATCCATACGTATAAACCTTTGCCCCTACCTGCCTAGTGATAACATTAGTTCACAAATAATTTAGAGAAATTCTGTTTCTTTCTTAATATATTATTCAAATCGTTACATGTTCGTGCATGATCCTATCCATTTGCTTCCTAAAGTACTAAACTAAATCAATTACCTTTTCTTGGTTGGAGTAATTTACAATGATTTTACGATAGGAATATTAGACAATATAATGATTCGTGAGGAGGGTCTAGGAACAGTTATGATATAATCAGTATGGCAAGTACGTATTGAGATTATCTCTAAAGTGACCATACTGATTAAAATTTGCCACTAAGAGTGCTAGGTATCATGACATTTCAACACCAAAAAAGTGTTGCCACCTCAGCGCCACATCAGCTTTAACATTTCAACACCAACACACTAAAATACCCCTCTAATTATAACACCCCATAACACCACCTTTTTGGGACCCACCTTTATTTTTTCATAACACCCCCTGAACAAACTAAAATATTTCATTAAACAATATTACACATTACAATACTTTAAAATAAATACGGAAATAAAAAAACATGAAAAAAAATACAAAAAAAACATACGCCCCGACGACTAAAAGTCTTCATCTTCGTCTTCACTTGTTGCCAAATATGCTCCATAAGGTTTTGTTGGAGACTAATATGCGTTTCTCGGTCCCGTAATTCTTTTGATTTTCGACGATGCGTTTCACATCTTTCAACCCATGTACGTTGCATATTTCTTGACGGATTAGCATACACATCGTTCCAGTCAGTAACCGCCATCTGTTGATCTTCTAAAATCATGTTATGTATTATGATGCAAGAATACATGATTCGACGTATGTTTTTGACATGGGATTGACGTGCCGGTTGTTGTATTATTCCACAACGTCCTTGGAGAACACCAAAAGCACATTCAACATCCTTTCGTGCACTTTCTTGACGCTTTTTAAAGTAACTATGTTTTGCGTCATTTGCAACCGTGAAAGATTTGACGAAAGTCGCCCATTGTGGGTAAATTCCATCGGCTAAGTAATAGCCCTTTTTAAACCCGACACCATTTACCACAAACGGAGCTACATGGGCTTTGTCATCAAGAAGGTCATCAAATAACGAAGAATTATCTAAAACATTAATATCGTTATTTGCCCCGGCTACCCCAAAAAACGCATGCCAAATCCACAAATTATGCGAAGCCACAGCTTCAAGCATTATAGTTGGGTATTTTTTATCCCCTCTACCGTATTGTCCCTGCCATGATACTGGACAATTTTTCCACTCCCAGTGCATACAATCAATGCATCCAAGCATTCTCAAAAAACCGTGAGCATCCACATCTTGACTATATATTTTTTCAACGTCTTCCAACGTTGGCTTTCTTAAATACTTTGACATGTATAAATCAATAATGCACTTATTAAAATGAAATAGACAATCACGTGTAGTATGCTCACTCATTTGTAAATATTCATCAAACGCATCGGGTGTGTTGTCGTATGCCAATTGGCGTATGACGGCTGTGTATTTCATGATAACACTAAGACTTATTCGACCCGTAGCATCGGGTCGGACTGAAAAGAATTTAAAATGCTTTGGAAGAGGATCGGCCGTATAATTTTTAATGCCGTCGACAATTTTTAAAAATAGTCTTCGACTCATATGGTATCTTCTTCGAAAATAGTATAGGGGATACTTACAATAATCATCGAAATAATCGCCCATCAATCGTTCTTCGGCCCCCTCTCGGTCACGATGGATTGGGTTACGGGTAAGTCGTGGACGATTCTCTTCTTGTTATAAATGTTCATGATACGCGTACACTTGCTCAAGAAAGTAAACGTCGGTTTCGTCATCGACTTCGAAAGCGGTGGGATGTCGTTCTTCATCATTGTTATTTTGATTCATCGGGAAAAATGGATTCATTTTGAGTAGAGAGTGTTTGTGTTTTTGTGTGTGAAAAATGGTTGAGTTGGGGTGTAATATATATAAGGTGGGTATTGATTTTTTTTTAATTTTTAAAAACTAGCCGTTTGTATACGTTGGGGGGGGGGGGTAAAATGATTTTTTTTAAATGGTTAACAACGCGCGTTAGTGGCTTGACATCCCACCCAACGCCGTCGTCCTCTTCCACACTCTGGTATCATAACGCCACCCACGACGTTGCCATGTGGGCATAACGCCGGTTGGGGCGTTATGACACCGTGCGCTCTAATAGAATGTAACAAACGAGTTTAGTTTAAAATTTATAGATTTTTAATATGTCATTATTGCTTATCGGGTTTATCGGGTCAACCCGATAACCCGATAACAAACTAATTAGAACCCTAATCCGATCCTATAAGACTATCGGGTTTTTCGGGTTGACCTAATAAACCCGATAAGTTAAGTTGGACCCGAATCAACCCGAACCTATAAGGCCTTATCGGGGTCGGGTCGGGTTGACTCATTTGACACCCCTAATTAGGAGTAGCATTAGAAAATGATATGATATGTTAGTTTTATGCATTAACATCATTGACTTTAGTTGCCCCATAAGTCTACTTCCTAAACATGGGAACCCTACTTGGAATGTGAGTTGTCCTGATCGCCAACATTATGAATACAAACAAAATTATTTAAGGTCAAAGTTGATAAAGAAAGATCTAAAAAGTCAAACAGGGACAAGTAAATGAGACGGAGGGAGTATAATTATACCTTATATATTTTATATTATACCTATATTATTAACCATCAAGATTGTTTCCCCGAGGTGGTTTAAATGCACTCATTAAACACTCCGCCCGACCCGATTAATGCACTCATTAAACACTCAGCCCGACCCGATTTCTTTTGTTATTTTTATACCTGGAGCATTTAACAGAGTATACACGTATGGGGCTACGTGTCTATTCTCTCCCAAAAAACACCGTCCTCATCATCTCTCACACAAATAGATGAAAATGAGATTCCTGAAGCTTCTCCTGCTCAGATCCACAGAATATTAATCAACAAAATCGAATTGCCATCTGATTGAACGAGGCATGTGACGGTTTTAAATGCCATTACTCTGACATGTGGCATATGATGGTCCGGCTGTGTAAAACCTCATTTATCTCTTTGGCTTCACCGGCGATGCCGCTGATCTCTTCGTTGCCGCCATTCATGGTGGGTGGCGTTGGTGGTCGGTTGGTGATGTTGGTTACCTTAGGTGTTCGTTTGTTTGATATTTGTTGCTTATTGGCTTATCAAGATTTGGATATTTGTTGGCTGTTTTTGGGCTTGATAAACTCCAAGTAAAGCAGGTACTTTTTCTAAAAATTGTATTTCTTGGAGCTACGAATTTGGCGTTTAATAAGCTTTGATAATTGGTGTTGTCGGGTATTTGTTAATTGCTACTCTTGCTGCCTCTTTTAACTTATGAGCTTACTGTAACTTGAAAGTGAGAAAATTGTATGTGGTTTATGTTTTTTGTGATTGTTGGGGTTTCTATTTATGATTAAGATTGGATTTGTTTAATTTTTTTAGGTGTGATAAATTTGGATTAAGATAATCGTTAACCTATTTGTGTACTTAAGAGAATGTGTAGAGTCGAGGTTATCCGCATATTTCATAGCAGCTGCTTTGGTTGGCAGTTTTGTTGCTGTTTTCGTGTTGTACTCTTTGCCGATAATGAGTTAACCTGTGACGAATGTCACCTACGCTAAAGTCTCTTCGATGCCACCGATCTCTTCGTTGCCGCTGTTTATAGTGTGTGGCGATGTTGATCGGTGTGTGACGATGAGCGGTTTAGGTGGGTGCCTTATACGAAGAATGAGAACACAAATGTTGGTTTTTTAAGATACTCATCGTTGGATTTTTGGCGATTGAATCATGGTTGGGCGTTACTATGTCGCTTGATTGGAAACAGGTTGCAGTTTTTTCATGTGCGCTGAAAGTTTTTACCATTAAGGTGGGTTTCGATATAAACAGTAGGCGATGATGATGACATTCTACCATTGTGTTTTTGTGACCCACGGGTTACAAACACCTGTATTTTGGCGGGGCAACCACAGCTACACTGTGGTTGCAGCCACATATAGAGGGTTGTGTGGTTCCCACAATAGCGGCCCTGAGCCTAAGAAATTTGCAACTATTCTGTGATGTTGTTGCTTTTCAGAAATTTTGATGGTATGGTTTCTTTGTCGGCTGTTATTTTAGATTAAAATTAAAATAGCTTTAATGCATGCTTTTTTAGTACGACCGTCGCGGGGAAGTGGAAGGATGGTAGAGTGCGAGGGTCGTTCGCCTCAGCAACCCCCACAACCATATTCCAAATAATAACTACTTTGCCCCGTCCCATTTTTTGCCCCGGTTGTCTCTCTCACGTCTTGCCACGTACGTGGGGTACGTGCTACAATCGGTGAATCAAAACCAAATAAATACAGCTCTCTCTAAATAAATCAGATCTCATCGATGATAACATGGTTCCTCTTTGCTTCTGAGGGTTTTGAAACTTATGGTCTGCTCTTTTGTCGCTAAGTTGAAATCTGATAGAGTTGGCTTGAGCCTCCTTATAAAATGGTTTTATCTGTTTGTGTGAGAGATGATGAGGACGGTGTTTTTTTGGGAGAGAATAGACACGTAGCCCCATACGTGTATACTCTCTTAAATGCTCCGGGTATAATAATAACAAAAGAAATCGGGTTGGGCGGAGGTGTTTAATGAGTGCATTAAAAGCAACTCGGGGGAACGATCTTCATGGTTAATAATATAAGGTATAATTGTATCATCGAAACCCCCGCTTCCATGCTCACAGGCCTGAGCCTGCTGATAACATTTTTGTTACTAATTAAGGCGATGATGATAATTTACCATTTACTATGCGTAGCTCATCCACACCTGTATCTTGGCTCGGCAGTCACACCGAGAGTGTGATTGCAGCCATGTTGGGTGTTTGGCACTGCTACTGAATATGTAAATCTGAGCCTCATTTTCTATGGTCACATCCTAAGGTATTTTAAGCAACGATGCAGGTACACGTTTGTTCTTTCCATTCCTATTTTCTTTTGTCACGCAATCGGAAAGCGGGGTCTCATATTTTACCTGCATTATTCTTTTGGGAAATTTTCAACTTTGGCATGATACTTATGTGGTTATTATAATGTGATAGGTTGTTAGTGGTATTGCATTACCTGTTAGGCCTGATAAGCTTTATACGGGGAGTAAAGACGAGACGATTAGAGTTTGGGATTTTCAGGACAGGTTCGTATTTTATCTTTAATATTATCACTTCAGGAAATGCTGTTTCGATTGTTTATTTTGTTACACAAAACTGTTTTTGCTTAAAAAGAAGTGAGTAGAATTGGTATTTCTTGACTTCAAGTGCCCATGATATTCATAAAAGTATATAACTAATTATAGTATGGCTAACGGGCTTGATATAGTAATCTTAAGATGGCGTTTAACATTAAAACCTAATGGAGTTATGTGTTGCTGAAATTACTATAATTTTTAGTAAAGTTGGTTCTACTTATGTGACTGGGTCAAATAATCACTTTTATGAGTAGCTACAACATGCTAATTGTGATTATTTTATTTCCCAGAGGTCATTTTACATGTAGATCCCTATGATGTTAATTGTTCCATATTACTGAGATAGTGGTTCCAAAAAGATTGGATCTTGATGATATAACTAAAATGCATATTAGGCCCATGTTACTGTAAATGAGGCCAAAACAGCCCGCTTATGGCTTATTTGAGTTTCGTTTTATGTTTCATGAGCTCACTTTTTGCG
>BQNB010126601.1:0-16738 GCA_026074375.1 Tanacetum coccineum | reverse complement strand
CGATCCATGATTTCTATAGGTTCCTCGATAACCTGAAGCTCATTATCAAAGTAAAGTTCATCCAACGGAACATCTAAAGGTTCGTTGGCATAGCACTTCCTCAAGTTGGATACTTGAAACGTATTGTGAACCCTGCTCAGCTCTTGCGGACGCTCAAGCTTGTAAGCAATGGATCCACCCGTTTCCATCACCTTGGATGGTCCAACATACTTGGGGTTTAGCTTCCCCTATTTTCCAAAGCGTACTTCTTCTTTCTATGGTGGTACCTTAAGCATAACTCGGTTGTCAACTTGAAATTCTACAGGCTTACGTCTCACATCGGCGTAACTCTTTTGGTGAGAAGATTTGATAGCGGATTGTCCTAGGGCGACTAATGATGTGTCTCAGCTTCTTGGCTTAGGATTTGGTATAGATGATGTCGACTTTATGGTAGGATGGTGTAGGAGTTTACTTGGTTATTATGATTATTAGTTTTGGTTCCTCGGGATACATACATTTTATGAATACGCAGGCAAAACTAAATAGAAAATTTGTTTCTTGACAAGGAGCTTTAAGGCGACTACTCTCAGCATAGCATGGTCCTTCCTGAATTATACATAGGTGATCAAGTTATGTATATTTGAGGGCTAACGATGCAATGCTCATTTTCGTCAAAATAGTGCTATAATTTGATTTGCAACATAGAAAGTTAAAGTATAGTTGACGAAATTTTACGATACATTAACTGATAGATAATTTGAAATTATTTGGTACAACAGAGATTTAAGCAAAAGTATGACGAGAATTCTTAAAGAAATGAAGTCTAAGCATTGGTATCATTTAGAAACTATGAGTTTATAGTACTACCTTGCCTAAAGCGAAAGTACTCTCAGCATAGCATGGTCCTTCCTGAATTATACATCTAATGAGTCGATGTGTTATCGTTGTACATTATATGTCCAACGGATGAGTCGATATAATATCGTTGTACATTATATGTCCAACGGATGAGTGGATATGTTATCGTTCTACATTAGATGTCCAACGGATGAGTTGATATGTTATCGTTGTACATTAGATGTTCAACAGATGACTCGATAAGTTATCGTTGTACATTAGATGTTCAACGGGTGATTCGATGTGTTGTCATTGTATATTAGATGTCAAACGGATGAGTCGATATGTTATCGTTGTACATTAGATGTCCAACGGATGAGTCGATATGTTATCGTTGTACATTAGATGTCCAACGGATGAGTCGATATGTTATCGTTGTACATTATATGTCCAACGGATGAGTCGATATGTTATCGTTGTACATTAGATATACAATGGATGAGTCGATATTTTATCGTTCTACATTATATGTCTAACGGATGAGTCGATATGTTATCGTTGTACATTAGATGTACAACGGATGACTTGATATGTTATCTGTAACATCCGAGAATTTTTAGAATTTTAAAGGAGATATAAGTTATTCCTAGGTTGATTTATCAAAAACGAGCAACTAAATCACGTCACTCCTGTAGTGCCCTTGATTCCCGCATTCATAGCAAGTGAGGGTTCTCTGATTGTTAGTAGCAGCAGAACTCCAACAGTCTCGGGTCAGATGACCGACCCTCTTGCAGTTTGAGCATTTTACAGTGCATGGGCCATTATGATGAAACTTGCACTTGTTGCACAGCGGTAGAGTTCCAGCATACTCTTTTCTTTCACCAGTCCCAGCGGCGTAAGCTCGGGCTTCTCAGCTTGACGTTCAGCAAAAGTGCTGATTTTCTTATCCATCAACTCTGTTGCCATTTCAGTAGCTTCCTGCATGGTTTTTGGTTTTGACGCCACAACACTTCCGTGAATCATATCGGGCAAACCACCGACATACCTTTCAACCTTGTCAGACTCCTCAGGAAACATTCTAACACACAACAGTGCTAGTTCCTGGAAACGTTGGTTGTACCCTGTCACATCGGTACCTTTTACTTTCAAATTCCACAACTCAGCCTCGAGCTTCTTTATCTCGTTCCTCGGACAGTACTTGTCAGTCATTTTCTTTCTCAGATCTATCCAGGTCATTGCATACGCAACATCATGACCAACAATTCTAACGTGGGAATTCCACCACGTCAGAGCTCCTGCCAAAAGAGTACAAGTGGAGAACTTGATCTGATTTTCCACAGAGCAGTTGCTTATGCGGAATACAGTCTCCATCCTTTCAAACCATTGGGTTAGTTCGACCACTCCCTCAGTGCCTTTGAAATACAGAGGTTGGCACTTCATGAAGTCTTGGTAAGTGCATTCTCGAGCAACGCGTTCGGTCCTTCTGGCACCCGTTCCCGAAGTATGGCTGTCATCGCCATTCCTGTTTGCATCACGTGCTGCCAGTGCAGCAGTAACACCTTGGTCAATATGAATGTGCGCTCATGGCATAAATGGTTGATGGTAAGATATCATATTTGATAACTTAATGTTTAGGTATCATTTAGAAACTATGAGCTTATAGTACTACCTTGCCTAAAGGAATGTTCCAGTATTTATATAAATAACCCTTATATATAAAAAAAAATTATAGAATACACAAGGTAGGGTAAGTATATATATATTTATACATATATATATATACCTAAGTCACGTTCACAAGTAAGCAAGTAGTGTGTCTGCACATACCAGACAAATATTCCTATAATGGTTTTACCACTATAATTACGCGTAATTGTTTCACATAATGCCTCACGAGTCCTAACCATCCTCGAGGGAATTTATCAAGCACCTCGAGTTGTGTAACAACCTGTCATGGCTCAATTTCGCAACTCATCAAACAAGAACTGTCTTGAGATTCAGTCATGAATTGTTACACGTCTCGACCTAGTTAATAAATTTACTCGACGATGGACAATACTCGAACCTTTTACGTTCATCTAACTTCACATCGTTATCATATTGCATGTATATCATGTATGTCCCGTAAAAATCTTTTGAAAATGTGATCGTTGAAAGTGGTCATAGTCTAGGTAAGATACGCAACCTAGTTCTCTATAACCTTGGCTCTGATTACCAATCTGTAACACCCCCAAAAATGGGTCGCAGCGGAATATGTTTCCGGGAGCGTTACTTCATAGTACCATTGCACCAGTCAGAAGAGAACGACCTCTAAGTGTCGTTTGAAAAGTATTCTTGAAAAGTTTGGACTCCAATGTTCCTCAAATAGGCCAAGCATCTATTTCACCTGAGAAAAACATGCTTAAAAGGGTCAACATAAAGTTGGTGAGTTCATAGGTTTTCGTAAGTATAATTGTAAATCCCAAAACTATATATATAGGTCTACCGTGTTACAAGTTTCGCCCATACAAGACTTGCAACTCATAAACCGACATATATAGGTTTCCTTATATAAAATCCCAAAAAGTTTCAAGTATATATTGTAATGAAGCACAATATGATTATCACAACAAGTTTCAAGTATATATTGTAATGAGCACAATATATCAAAATGTTTCAAGTAGATATTATAATGAACACAATATCCAAAAATGTTTCAAGTAGATATTATAATGAGCACAATATCCCAAAATGTTTCAAGTAGATGAACACAATATCCAAAAATGTTTCAAGTAGATGAACACAATATCCAAAAATATTTCAAGTAGATATTATAATGAGCACAATATCCTAATTAGTTTCAAGTATATATTGTAATGAGCACAATATATCAAAATGTTGCAAGTATATATTGTAATGAGCACAATATATCAAAATGTTTCAAGTATATATTGTAATGAGCACAATATATCAAAATGTTTCAAGTATATATTGTAATGAGCACAATATATCAAAATGTTGCAAGTATATATATTGTAATGAGCAAAATATATCAAAATGTTTCAAGTATATATTGTAATGAGCACAATATATCAAAATGTTTCAAGTATATATTGTAATGAGCACAATATATCAAAATGTTTCAAGTATGTACGAGAAATGATTACGATTACTCTTAGTTCACGGAACTGTGACGTAGACTTATAAGTATGCCACTTTATTCAAGGCACGGTAAATGTTCATTAGTATTCAGTGTTGGCCCTGTAGACACCAATCCAGTCGTGATCTCGAACTAGTGAGAGCTAATCACCTGAACTAGTGAGAGCTAATCACCCGAACGGGGGTTGTCAATCCCCAATAGATCTATTTTATAACATTCGCGCTCACCCTCCAAGTGATTTACAGTTCATGAAACCTAAGCTAATCCGTAATTATTCGAGTAAAAGTCAAGTATGTGTTTACGTCCAAAAAGTAAACCAAGTAGTGTATCTCATCGCGAGATATATAAAAGAGTATGTAAATCAATTTGTTATCAACCATATAAATGCATTTGTAAACAAGCATGTTCTCACCCCAAAACTTATAAAACAAATCATGTAAAAACGTGGGGCTATGAACTCACCTTGAGTTCAGATAATCCAAATATCGCAGATAAAGCGTCACAAAATTCGTCAGATGCAACCTATTTAATTTAAGGTCGTATAAGTACTAATCACATTGAATAATCTCTACCATGCATAAGTCTATTTAGCTAATCACCATCTAATTGTTGAGTGAAAACATATTTATAATTGAAAACATTTATAAATATCTGATTAATGTAATTATAGTTATTCCTGGTAGTGTTGTGGTTCCTCCTGGTAGTGTTGTGGTTCCTCCTGGTAGTGTTGTGGTTACTACTGGTAGTGTTGTGGTTCCTCCTGGTAGTGTTGTGGTTCCTCCTGGTAGTGTTGTGGTTACTACTGGTAGTGTTGTGGTTACTTTCTAAGTCTGACCCGACTATAATGACCCACTAAATCACATTTTCATGACTCGGGTTCTAAAGAGAATTTATGCGAAACGATATTTTGAACAACTTTCCAGTTCTGTCCGAGACCCGAAACTCGACCGAAATGGGCGAAAAAGCACTCGCATCAGATCTGATGCAGTGTATCAATTACCAAAAAGCCAGATTTTTGCTCCCGCCTTACGACCCGTTATCACTCGCTTTTAGACTTAAAGAACCTCGCGGGGAAGTAAAACATCATTCTGAGCAACTTTCGTGTTTCGCCGGAAGGCTGAAACGGACTCGAAAGTGCTCAAATCGAGCTTTTAAATTCCTGACAGCAAGCGCCATGTATACAAGTGCTGAAATTAAATGTTTAAAATATATATCTCGTTTTCGCCGTAACTTTTTCGTTATTAAGAGTTAGAAGCTCTACCATATATCGAAACGATCGTCTCGGATAGCTCTATCATATTTCAAAGCCTGAATTCAGATTTTATAAAGAAAACTCGATCCTCGTTTGCGTGCCAAACTTTCTGCACCATATATATTGCTTTCAAAACACGCTCAAAACTCATTTTTACATGTTTAAAAGTCCTAATGGTGATTTAAGCTACAATAGAACTAACATATGCATAAAATGAATATTGAAAGAACATAAAGGGTTCTAGATGACCTTATGGTGTATGATGATGATGATTAATGAAAAATAAACCACACCCTTGTGGTTTAAATCCTTGCTTGAAAACAACCCTTGTTTTCCTTATAAAACTCTAGTTTTCTCTTTATGCTTCAACACTTGAAATGGTTATTCAATGCTTGGAAACACCTTAGAATATCTTAGGATGGATGTGTATAGGCGTGTATGCTCTTATAAAATCAAGGTATGGATTGAGTATGTTGGGTGTTTGATGCCGTGGGTTTGTAAGAGCAAAAAGAGAGAGTTGTGTGAAATTTTACTAAGTAAAATGAAGTGTATGTAAACAGTACTTTCTTAGGAGTGCAAGACTTATATGTATAAAAGCTAGTCAATAACACTATACAAGACAAGATGAGTGATTTAGGGGAATAGTTGGTCAAGGGTATGGGAAGCATGGGAGGTATGGCTTCATTTAATGGTGAAGAGATGTACATTGACCATGTGGTGAATTTTTGGTGATATTTCTTTGTATACTTCCACCTATGTCCGGTTTTGTATGCATATATGTGATGTTATTTTGTAAATTTTGGGTAATTGGTGTATAGTAATGTGGTATTGTTGAAGCGGTAGAAAAGTTTTTGGTGGTTCCGGGAGTGCCTAAACGCATTTTATTGCGAAACGTAATCAATTTACGCAACCAATAAAAATAAAATGAACAAAGTTAATAATTATTCTCAAAATAATTACTTAACCTTTGCTTGATGTAAACATTTAATTATTTGATGTCCGTTTTCATTGAATGCTAATTTTTAACTTACGCGATTTAACTTAACTTTTAAGATTAAAAGCTAATGCGTACAATATTAAAAATAAGTAGTGAATTTATTGTCGACTTCCATGATCCTAAAACACGGGGTGTTATAGTCTGATAAGAACCTTAGGTCCTAAAGCATATTCAATGACTTGAGAAGTACTCAAGAAGAAAATGACGGACAAGTATTGTCCACAAGGTGAAATCAAGAAACTAGAGATCGAATTATGGAACCTAAAGGTCAAAGGGAACGATGTCCCAACATACACTGAACGTTTCCAAGAGCTAACCCTGATATGTACCATGTTTGTTGCTAATGAAACTGAGAAGGTTGACAAGTACATCAGTGGACTTCTTGATAACATTTATGGAAATTCCAAGTCTGCCAGACCCAAGACGTTGGATGAGATTATTGAGTTGGCCAACGACTTGATGGATCAGAAACTCTGCACCTATGCAGAAAGGCAGACTGACAACAAAAGGAAGGCTGATGATGCATCCAGAAACAACCATGGCCACCAACAACAACCCTTCAAGAGACAAAATGTCGCCAAGGTCTACAATATGGGGTCGGGTGAAAAGAATCCGTATGGTGGATCTTTGCCCAAATGCACCAAGTGCCATTTTCATCACAATGGCTTGTGTACTTAGAAATGCCACAAATGTAACAAGGTAGGGCACTTTGCCCACGACTGCAGAAGTTCTAGCAACACTAATGTTGCTAATGCTCAGAGGGACAATAAGGCAATTCTTAAGGGGAATGGTTGTTTTAAATGTGGAGATCTAGGACATTTCTAGAAGGATTGTCCAAAGTTGAATAATAAGAATAAGGGAAGTGTAAATGCACAAGGATAGGTTTATGCAGTTGGGAATGTAGAGAAGAAAGGGAATGCATCGAGGGACCCAGAATCTAATGTCGTCACGGGTACATTCCTCTTAAACAACCGCTATGCATCTATCTTATTCGACACTGGTGCCGGTAGAAGCTTTATATCTACTGCATTTTGATCCTGATATAACATCCGCCCCTAACTTTATATTAAAAATAGTTTATGCTGTACGAATTAGCTGATGGAAAATAGTCGTGGTAACACTATTATTCGGGTTGCACTTTAAATTTCTTAAACCAACCGATTCAACATAGACCTAATGCCCATAGAACTAGGTAGTTTCAAAGATTATTAACGGATGAATTGGATAATAGATTTGTCACGAACGCCGTGATCGTGTGTGATGAGAAACTTGTTCGAGTTCCCTTTAGGAATGAAACCTTGATTTTTCATGGTAACGAAAGTAACAACGGGAGAGAATCTCGGTTGACCATTATCTTATGTTCAAAGGTTCAAGAGTACATGACGAAAGGATGTCAGATCTTTTTGGCACAGATATCCGCCAAGAAGGAGGAGGACAAGTCGGAAGGAAAGTAACTTACTGGATGATACGCCAATCGATCCTGAGATTTTCTGAAGTGTTTTTTCCCGAGGAACTTTGCCTGGGTCTTCCTCTGCTCGACTAGTGAATTACAGATCGTTAATTCACGAGCCGCAGCTTCCGTAGCCGAGCACCGAATCGATAGTGCCTATTCCGAAATGAAGGAATTTTCAAAACAACTACAAGAGCTTTCCGACAAAGGCTTCATAAGACCTAATTCCTCACCTTGGGGAGCTCCGTTCTTGTTCATCAAAAAGAAGGATGGGTCATTCAGTATGTGCATTGACTACCGGGACTTAAATAAGCTGACAGTAAAGAATCGTTATCCACTCCCGAGGATTGATTGAGTTTATTTGAATCACTATCCAAGTGACTCGCAACATTTTACTTCCAAGATAGACTTGATAATGGGGGGGGGGGGTGGGGGGGGGGGGGGGGGGGGGGGGGGGTGGGGGGTGTGTGGGGAGTGGGAGGTGGCATTGGATTGATGACTCTATGGGAGTGTTTGGGTTGGGTTATGTGGAGACATACACGGAGCGGCACAGGACATCTGTGAAGGAAGAATACTCTCTTAGACTCAAGGGAGGCTCGAGGTGGCGTCCATAGTCGGCAGATCTGGGATTCGCGGGACCGATAGGTATCGTCATTACGAGTTTCAGGTTTAAAAGCTCCGCCATTCGGTCTAACAAACGCACCTGTGATATTCATGGACCTCATGAATCAAGTGTGCAAGCCCTACTTGGATAAGTTTGTAATTGTCTTCATTGATGACATACATATATATTCAAAGGACAAGAAAGAGCACGAAGAACATCTTAAGGCAATTTTGGAATTCCTTAAGAAGGAGAAGTTGTATGCCAAGTTTTCAAAGTGTGAATTTTGGATTCTGAAGGTACAATTTCTCAGTCACGTCATTAATAGCAGAGGTATTCACGTAGATCCAGCCAAGATAAAATCTATCAAGAATTAGGCATCTCATAAGACACCGACAGAGATCCACCAATTTTTAGGTCTTGCTGGTTACTATCGAAGGTTCATTCAGGGATTTTCGAAGATTGCTAAATCAATGACTAAGCTCACTCAGAAAGGAGTCAAGTTCGATTAGGGTGAAAAAGAAGAGAACGCTTTTCAGTTAATAAAGCAGAAGTTATGCAGTGCGCCAATTCTGGCTTTACCTGAAGGAAGCAAAGATTTTATGGTCTATTGTGATGCTTCACACAAGGGTTTAGGTGCTGTATTGATGCAGAGAGAGAAGGTGATTGCCTATGCCTCTCGATAATTAAAAATTCATGAGAAGAACTACACCACTCACAATTTAGAACTTGGATCGGTGTTGTTTGCTCTAAAGATATAGAGGCATTATCTATATGGAACCAAATGCACCATGTTCACCGACCATAAAAGTCTACAACACATTCTCGATCAAAAGGAGCTTAACATGAGGCAACGCCATTGTCTAGAATTGCTAAGTGATTACGATTGTGACATTCGTTATCACACGGGAAAGGTAAACATAGTGGCCGATGCATTGAGCCGTAAAGAACGGATTGAGTCATTACGGGTTCGAGCCTTAGTTATGACTATTTGCTTGGATCTTCCAAAACAAATACTAGAAGCTCAGATCGAAGCCCTGAAACCAGAGAATCTTGAGAAAGAGGATGTAGGTGGTATGATCAGAAAGGATATACCCAAGGAAAGGTTGGAACCACACACCGATGAAACCTTATGTTTAAACGACAGGAGTTGTTTAACTTGCTACGGTGACTTAAGATCCGTGATTATGTACGAATCCCATAAGTTAAAATATTCCATCCATCCCAGTTCCGAAAAGATGAACCAAGACATGAAAAAGCTATATTGGTGGCCCAATATGAAAGCTGACATCGCCACGTATGTTAGCAAGTGCTTGACGTGTGCAAAGGTCAATGCCAAACATCAAAGGCCATTGGGATTGTTAGTACAACCAGCAATACCTGAGTGGAAGTGGGATAATATCACGATGGATTTTATCACCAAGCTTCTTAAGTCGTCACAAGGTTTTGACACCATCTAGGTGATTATCGATCGACTCACAAAATCTGCTCACTTCTTGCCAATAAGGGAAAATGATCCATTGGACACGTTGGCAAGGTTGTACCTGAACAGGATTGTAGCAAGACATGGAATACCCGTTTGAATCATCTGTGATCGTGATGGGAGGTTCACATCAAATTTCTGGAGATCTTTTCAGAAAGCTTTGGGTACAGACCTGAGTATGAGCACCGCGTGTCATCCGAAAACTGACAGCCAGAGCGAGAGGACTATTCAAACTCTCAAGGACATACTATGTGCTTGCGTGATCAATTTTAGAAAAGGTTAGGTTAAGCATTTGCCATTAGCATAATTTTCATATAACAACTGTTATCATGCTACCCCCCCCCCCGTGGGGCCCCCCCCGCACCCACCCCCCCACACCCCCCCCCCCCCCCCCCCCCCCACCCCCCCCCCCCCCCCCCCCCCCCCCCCCCCCCCCCCCCCCCCCCCCCCCCCCCCCCCCCCCCCCCCCCCCCCCCCCCCCCCCCCCCCCACCGCGCATAAAGGCCGCACCTTATGAGGCACTTTATGGCCGAAAATTTCGATCACCTGTATGCTGGGCCGAAGTTGGAGAAGCTCAACTAACCGGTCCGGAAATGATCCAAGAAACAACGGAAAAGATCATCCTGATCAAGCAGAGAATTCAAGCTGTACGCTGATTTGAAGCGTAAGCCGATGGAGTTCGAAGTTAGAGATAGGGTTATGCTCAAGGTCTCACCTTGGAAAGGGGTTTTACGATTCGGTAACCGGGGCAAGTTGAACCTGAGATATGTCAGACCTTTCAAGGTGTTAGCCAAAGTTGGGAAAGTTGCCTACAGGCTGGAACTTCCTCAAGAGTTGAGCAGAGTTCACCATACTTTCCATGTGTCTAATCTAAAGAAATGTTACGCTGACGAACCATTAGTCATGCCGTTAGAAGGAATTCATGTTGACGATAAGCTCCAGTTTGTGGAAGAGCCCGTTGAAATCATGGAACGGGAGATCAAACGATTGAAGCGAAGCCGGATACCATTGGTTAAGGTTCGCTGGAACTCTAGGAGAGGTCCTGAGTTCACCTGGGAACGTGAAGATTCGTTCAAACAAAAATACCCACAGCTTTTCACAAACCGGGCTTCGTCATCTACTACAAGGTCTTAAGCTTTGAGGACAAAGCTCTTTTAACGGGTGGAGACTGTAACATTTCTCAATTTCAGGTCATTTTACGACCCTTATTTATTCGTCACTATTTATTTTGGTCCGATACGCGTTCACTTTTAATTTAACTTTTAAGTCAAATCGCGTAGACTAGAAATAATCATTTAATGTAAACGGTCACCAAATAAATTAAGGTTTGCATCAACCAAGTAATAAATAATTATTAAGAAGATAATTATCAACTTGGCGTATTTTATTTTTATTGGTCACGTAAAGGGGTTACGTTTCGCAATAAAATACATTTGGACACACCCCGGAAATACCTAGACTTACCTAGACTCAAACCAATACCCACTTTTACTACCTTAACACAAAAATAAATCAATTTTGTGTATATAAACCACAAGGGGGCCGGTTATACACATATGTACACATAAACCAACTAGAAATCTTCCTTATGATCCCTAAGTACATGTACAAGCTCTATGTAATTAAGAATAGTACTTAATGTTTCCTAGTAGCTAATACACAATGGGTAAAGACCTCTTTGGATCCCTCTTTGGCCTTGATACCCGCGGTTAGTGCATGTATATGCACAAAATCCATGAGATTTCCATAATCTAGCTAAATCTTGTACATTCACTTAGTAATTAAAGATTGTACTTAGTGGTTTGGCTAAAAACAATGTGTAATTAACTAGAAACCACTAAACCACCTAGATAGGGGCCGGTTTGGTTTGTTTGAGACTAAGAGACATGTAACTAAGTATTTGGCCTATAAATACACACATACTCTTACCATTTAGCACTCTTGAAAACTCACACCTACACTAAACACTCTCTAATCCAAACCATCCTTGTCTCTTCTATAGTTCGGATCATAAGACGCGAACAAACAACCTCACAACTCATTTGAACCTACAAACAACACTAGGGTTTCTATACAAGTGCATAAGGAGGTACACAAGCCAAGGGTTGGCGTACATTGGGTTATACGATCGTGTATACATTGGGGTTGACACTCTACTCGTTAAAAGACACGACCAAGCCACTAGGACTATTTGTAAGTCACGTTTAAATGTATACAACTCGTATTTTAATTGTTTCTTCGTCGCTAGACATTGTGTCACGTAAATAATGCACTAACGTGAAACCATGCGTGACGATGTACGTATAAATACTTGTATAGGGCTTGTGTGGTGATGAATATGTTAAAACATGTGAAATATGACTTAAAAATGAACTAGGGTATCAAACGTATTCGTTTAGATGCAAACGTGAACACCAACGTGAACAAAAACCTTTACAAACAAATTTCACGAAAACCTATACGTAAACTATACGTGAAAGTCTTAATGACGAGGCTTGGGGAAGGGTGTACTACCTTATTAAACACTTGCATGTGTTAAACACGAACCGTAGGTCGAACAAATAAGCTCAAGATGTTCGGCTTATGATTTAACGTCACAAACCCGAAACATTTAGACCCACAGTGGACGTATACGTCCACTGTTGGGCCATGAAGCCCACAAAGGAGTAAGCTTGGCTTATGGTTGTGGCTTATAATGAAATTCGAGTGCTTGTCTAAAGATTTAAAACCCTAGAAACCAACTAGTGAACCTAATGGGCCGCATAAGGGGTATATCGGGTCAAACGCAAACACACTAAATGGGCCACCTAGCCCCATTAAGAGCCCTAAATGAGCAAATAAGCACACAATAAAGCTCGAGTAGCTTATTGGTGATCATGTTGGGTGCTTAATAATCCTTATATTAACTAAATATACTTAATGGACCTCAATGGACCCAACGAAATGCTTTGAACCCTTATTCGGACACAAACCGGGACCCAAGACCAGCCATGTGATTGCTCATTAGCTTTAATGGGCTTATTTAGAATAATCTGAACAGCGGAAACAGTTAATTCTGGCTTAAATTAACAAGTTGAAAAGAAAACCTAGGAGAAGTTCTAGGACCCAAAATACCCATATCGGTAGCCTCAAAACCCGGCCCAAACCGGCCCAAATTCAAAAGCTTATTAGCTTATTTTAAATAAGCTAAAAACGAGACAGAAAAAGCTAAGTTAAAACAAATGAGAAATAAGCTAAAATGCCTAAGAAACCATTTAGTTTCTATCCGGGTTAAGCTATTGGGCCCGTAAGCCCAATAAGCTCTAAATAAGCTTCAATAAGCTCGACGAGCTTATTATAAGCTTAACCAACCCACACGAGCTTATTGAGGACTTTTGGACTTATAAAAACTAACATGGATCGTTAAAAACCTAAACGGACCTTAACGGGCCCAACAAGGCCCGTTAAGCCAAAATAAGCTCGATAAGCTTATTTTAAGCCAAAACAACCCTTATGGCCTACTTGAAGGATGAAAAGCAATTCTAAAACTATTTTCAAACCTTTTCGTGGTCAAAACGCGAAAACCAAAAGTAAAGGGGCTAAGGTTGCCATTTCCGAAACTTAAATGAAATGTTAAAGTCATATAGTAAAACTTATAAACTACAAGGACGAAACTCGTAAATATCTAAACGGTGAGGACTCACATTAGACTTTTAAGTTAAATTCGAAACTAGAGGGACTAATATTGTACTTAACGAAAAGTATAAGATTTAAAACTTATTACTTTTCGAAAACTATAAAAACCATAAGGACCTAAGTTGTAACTTCGGAAAATAAAGGACTAGTTATGGTTTTCCCGCAACTAGGAGGTTTAAAGTGTAAATAATATTACTTTATAAACCTAAGGGACTAATTACGCCATTTCCAGAACTAAAAGGGGTAACAACTAGAAACCTAGGGGTATGTTAGTGAACAAAAGTGAAACAAATGAAACACTTAACGCGTCGATCGAACACAAAGATGTTCGGACATCGAACGGCTTTAATAACGAGTTAATAAATAATGTATATTTATTAATAATGATTTCACATTTCTCGAGAACCATCGAAACTATAAATACAATAGTCTTGTGTGTCACCACACAAGTGATAACGGTATATATAAACTTAAAATGGGATTTAGTTTATACAATGAGTCGTTAGTTTAAATGTGTAAACTAAGACTTGACCGTACTTACTTAGTATTAGACGGTGTGATCCACTATCTACTTGGAAAACTGTGTTACATTCAAGATTACCGGCTAGGTGATTCATTACCCATAGCTTTATAATTATTTAAATGATTTAACAATCCTTGGGGTGAGGAACATGCTTGTTTTACAAACTAAGGACGCAAGTGTACTTTAATAGCCAATGATTACGATGTTAGCCTAAGTTACGATAAACCACCTTTTTGTCCATGACATGGACTGTTAAATTGCATAATGTATTGGGAATTACATTGTACGTGCGCGAATGTTATGTTAATACGGATCTATTATGGGAATGACACTACCCCTCGGAGATATCTAGCTATCGACTGGGAAACGAACGCATACATGTCGAATTTTGGGATGTTGTCATAGGTTGTAGCGACATCATTCAATCCACAGGAACACCAGTTGGCATAATTTATAATTGCAATCACGATACGTCGACCTCGGAGTCATGAGCTTAGGAAACGTAATTACGTTTATGATTTATTCATCTGTTGCGTGAAAGGAGTCATAGGGGGGAGCGAGCGGTATTGTGACGATCTAGGTGAGCGGTCCGAGGGGGGGGTACCTAGGATGCTTGTGTGATAGATCTATAAATCGGGGCAGAGTCTCTTTGCGGCGAGTCATCCAGTCCTTGAGATAACAGGCACTATCTGTTTCGGGTTGAGTTGTTCAACCAGTCATCTATCACTGCATGGCTGGTTGGGGCTATATCTGCATGATTGTCTCGAACGAAGCGTCCGAAGATGACATTGGGATACCAATAATTGAAAGTCAACACTAAAGAATTTGGGGTCTTATTACATTTTGGGGACAATTGTTATAACGAAATCTTTATCTATTTTGTTGAACCGTGTTGAAGCCATGAGCTTATGTTAACAAAACAAGTAATTTTTGTTTAATCCATGTAGCTTTTTCAAACGACACTTTAGTAATTCGATTCTCTAATCTTGTCTTTTTAAAAAAATTTAACCAATTAATGTAACGCCTTCGGATATTCAACATTCCGCTGCATACTCAGATTTGAGGGTGTTACATTATCAAGTAGTGTTAGATAGGTGTGATATAAGTAGTGTGGAGAAGTGAAGTTGTGAAGTCGTGAAGTTGTGAAGAAGTCGTGAAATCATGAATAAGTCTTGAAGTTGTGTTATGATAGATTGGTACTAGCTAAGATTAGAACTCGACATTTAGCTTTGTTTTGTAAATCGGTGTAAGCAACGTTGTGTACGGTTTTCTCCGCCATAAGGGAGTTTGTTGACATAGTGAAGAAAACTCTCGAGTTTGGTGCTCGGGGAGTGGAGTAGGGCGAAGAGGTGCTTCGTTACCGAACCACTATAAATCCTTGCGTTGGTTGTTTTGATTTGTTCTTACTCTTATCTCTTGTCTTACATTACTTTCTCATATTATTCTATTGATTGTTTAGATAAGTATATTGTTCATATCGTGCAAGTGTTGAATTCACTTAAATTCGAATCTAGAATTTTTACAAACAATTTAAAACCTTAAATTAAAAAGCGGTAAACTATTCAACCCCCCTTCTAGTTTTTCACAATTGGAATCAGAGCCACGCTAAACAAGATTTTTAAAATAAGTTATATTTTAAAACTTGAATCGATCTATGGAATCCGAAAAATATTTAGAAGGGCAATCTATGCAAAGACCGCCACTATTTAAAAGTGATGGATTTATTCATTAGAAAAATAGATTCGAAACATATGTGAAGTCAGAAGATCTAGACGTTTGGCATGTTATTACCGCTGGTGATTTCCCTCCTATTCAAAATAATTCCAAAACTAAAAAGGATGAAATTGTACCTTTTCATAAACAAAACGATAATCTTAAAAAGAAACTTGCAAAAAATAATGAAGCTAAAATGGTAATTTATAATGCTTGCACACTAAAGAATGCGAAAGAATTTTTATGTGTCAAACCGCAAAAGAAATTTAGGATACTTTGTTAATCACTCATCAAGGTAATAATCAAGTCAAAGCTAACAAAATAGATCTTCTTGTTCAACAATATGAACAATTCATGATTCTGGAAGAAGAATCAATAGATAATGCCTTTGCTAAATTTATCACTATTATTACTAGTCTAAAAGCACTTGACGAAAGTTTTTCGAGCAAGAATTGTGTTAGGAAATTTCTTAGGGCACTACATCTTAAATGGCGCGCAAAAGTCACAGCGATTGATGAATCAAAGAATCTAACAACTCTATCACTTGACGAACTCATTGGAAATTTGAAGGTTTATGAAGAAGTAATTAAGAAAGATTCCGAAACCGTCAAAAGTAAAAAGGAACAAAGTAGATCTATTGCCTTGAAAGCTAGAAAGGAATCTAGTGATGATGATAGCTCAACCTCCGATAGTGAAGATGAAGAATACGCCATGGCCGTAAGAGACTTCAAGAAATTCTTCAAAAGACGAGGACGATTCATAAGACAACCATATGAAGAGAGAAAATCATTCCAAAGAAATAAAGACGACAAAAATGGCAAAGGCGAAAGAAAATGCTTTAAGTTTGGTGATCCAAATCATCTCGTCGGAGAATGTCCAAAACTATCAAGATATCAAAACCAAAAAGCGTTTGTTGGAGGATCTTGGAGTGATAGCGACGAAGATGAAGATGAAAAAACAAATGACGAAAAGTGTCTTATGGCTAAAGCTTCCAATGAGGAGATACCAAGGTAGACCAAATTACTCTAACACTAATCACACAATGTGGAATCATCCACATCAACCAAGCTTTACTCAATGTGGAAGATG
>BQNB010126600.1:0-16053 GCA_026074375.1 Tanacetum coccineum | reverse complement strand
CTATGCTTCCGTCCACTTTCATCTTCCTTTTTAGGATCCATTTACATCCTAATGCTTTGCATCCAGGAGGCAAATCAGTTAATTCCCAAGTATCATTATGCATGATGGAATCAATCTCACTTTGAACTGCTTCTTTCCAAAAAGCAACATCCCTAGAAGCCATTGCTTCACTCAAGGTCCTTGGATCCTCCTCAATAATGAAACAATATTCACGTTGAGATAAAGTCTTATCTCTTGTTCCTTCAACCAAATAAAGTTGAAAATCGGACCCAAAAGACTTAGCTTTTCTTGTTCTAGTGCTTTTTCTAGGAACAGATGGACCAGGTACATCATCAGTACCTTCAACCTCATCTTCAGCTATCTTACTTGAAGATGGTTGAATCATACCTCTTGGTCTAGGTATAGACGTAAACCGTTCTTCATCAAACATAGCATCTCTTGACTCTATTATAGAGTTCACCGACACATAATCATTAGGTTCTATAACATAAAACCTATAACACTTGGAATGCTCAGCATACCCAATGAAGATACAATCTATACATTTCTCACCCAGATTTTTCATTTTGGGTTCAGTTAGCCTTACAACCGCTCTACAGCCCCAAACCCTCAAATAAGTCAGATTTGGTACCTTCTTGGTCCAAATTTCATAAGGGGTTTGTTTACTATTTTTGTTTGGAGTTCTATTCAAAATATAACAGGCTGTCAACATAGCCTCACCCCAAACCCTTCACTTAGTCCAGAATAGGATAACATGGAATTCACCATTTCCTTTAAAGTCCTATTCTTCCTTTCAGCCACCCCATTCTGTTGTGGTGTGTAAGGAGCCGTGGTTTGATGTATTTCCAAGCTGACCTGGCAGCTCGACCCCAGCCAGGGGCTCTGCCCCTTGGACCCTGCCAGGGGCTGCCGCCCCTTGGACCCTGCTACCAGGGGCACTGCCCCCGGACCCTCGTCATTCGGGGCTTCGCCCCAAATGATAATCATAATAACGCCATACAAGTGTGCACTCCGCACAACCCCGACTTGTTGAACATTTATCATGATTACACATTGGTCAACCAAGTCAATCCACTACACTTAAATCATATTGGTGACGCACAATCACCAACATGTAAATGGTCTATCAACCAAAAAGACTGAATCAAATCTCATTAGACATGTTTAAGATCATTTGTGAGACATGTGGTACATATATGCACCAAATAATTACCAACCCATATGTCTAAATAAAACATGATTTTTGACACTTTGTATATTTAGTTACGAAACGTGAATGACACATACACATGAATAAAACATGAAATAAAGAATGAATAATGTTTAAGATCTTTTCAAAGTGGCCGGAGGTCCCCTGGAATCAGTCTCTTTACTGTCTGGTTTACTTTAGTGATAGGGGTAGGATCTGTCTAGATTTCGCCTTCTCTTACTCTGCCCTGACGGGATTAGGTTTATAGTTATTGTACGTATTCTTTTCAAAAATGAGGTTGAGAAAGTTAAGTCATATAGTACAATAAAAACGTAAGACAGACCTCTTTTCCAACAAACTTTGTAAGTTTATATTGGCAACAACAAGAAACCCATGCAGTTGTCACACTTTTACGTATAGTATATAGTTATATACTCCACATCTATATATATGTATTGCTAGCTTTCATTCACAAAAAGATAGAAACCTCTGCTTGAAAAAATGGATGAAGAAATCCCACACCAACGACCCGAAAAATTCCTCAGCATGGCGGTTTCAGAGCTGAAAACGCAGCAAGCGATTGCATGTCCTTTGGTCATAATGAACTTGACGTGGTTTGCTAAGATAACCATCACAACTGTGTTTCTTGGTAGACTAGGTGAGCTGCAGCTAGCCGGTGGGAGTCTCGGGTTCATGTTTTCGAACGTGACTGGTTTCTCGGTCTTGGTTGGACTATGTGGTGCCATGGAGCCTATATGTGGTCAAGCTTATGGAGCCAAGAATTTTAAGCTACTTCACAAGACTCTTGTCATGATGGTTTGTTTGTTATTACTAACTTCACTTGGTTCTTGTTTCTTGTGGCTAAATGTCGATAAAATCTTGATTTATTTTGGCCAACAAGAAGATATTTCCTTAGAAGCTAAAAAGTACTTGTTTTATCTCCTCCCTAATTTGATTGTCACTTCATTTTTATCTCCACTTAAATCTTATTTAAGTTCACAATGCATAACGGTTCCAATTATGTTCACTTCTGTTCTTGGGGTGATGCTTCATGTACCGGTTAACGTTTTCCTTTCAAGAACTCGAGGTTTCGAGGGTGTTGCAATGGCCATTTGGATCACTGATCTCGTGGTGGTCGTTTTGTTAGTGGTGTATGTGGTTGTCATGGAGTGCAGAAAGAGCGGAACATGGAAAGAAGGTGGATGGTGTGAACAAGGGATCGAAGACTGGGTTCGGTTATTGAAACTTTGTGGTCCGTGTTGTCTTATGACATGTCTTGAATGGTGGTGCTACGAAATCGTTATCTTGCTAGCCGGGAAACTCCCAAATGCTAAACAAGCAGTTAGCATAATGGCAATTGTGCTCAATTTTGATTACTTGCTTTATGCTGTAATGCTTTCACTAGGTACATGTGCATCCATTCGTGTTTCAAACGAGCTCGGGGCGAACCGGGTGAGACCCGCTTACAGGTCGGCGTATATTTCATTATTATTGGGTTCGGTTGCCGGTTTAGTTGGTGGGTTAGTGATGGTGTTGGCTAGAGGCAAATGGGGTAGTGTGTTTAGCCATAATAAGGATATTGTGAAAGGTGTAAGTATCGCAATGTTGTGGATGGGTTTGCTGGAGCTGGTGAATTTCCCGCTTGTGGTTTGTGGCGGGATTGTGAGAGGAACCGCCAGGCCGTGGTTGGGAACATATGCAAGCATCGGTGGATTCTACATAATAGCATTGCCTTTAGGCGTGTTTTTAGCTTTTAAAGTTCATTTGGGAGTCAATGGACTGTTAATCGGGTTCTTAGCCGGAGTATCCACGTGTGTAATGTTGTTATTGGTGTTCATTTCACGGATTAACTGGTCTGAAGAAGCCTGCAACGCGCAAAGACTTGCTGCGCATACTGTCAAAGATGATAACATCGTCAAAATATGAATCAAATGCGATAAATTTCAGCAAGTTTTGCAATGTACAGGTTGTAGCATTTGTATTTGCAATTTCAAGGACTTTAACCTGAGATGCCTCAATCAGCGACAACACGGCTTGCTTTTTTTACAATCCAAAAGCCGAAACATACCAGACCGAAAAGAAATAAAAGATTAGGAACACTAATCTAGACATATTCATATTGTGCACTATAATTAGGATAGCATTAACATAAGATAAGTTACAAAAAAAGCATTAACATTAGATATGCATAAAGTTAGGCCCACATTAATCACTAATCCAATGACTAACAATAGCAAAATATGTGGGTAAGAATGGTTTAAGACAATTTGAAAAGTATAATAATACACTGATCCCACTACAGTATACACTTTAAGTGATATTTATAGAAACTCTATCATGATAAGCATATACAATAAGAATCCAATTTACACTTTAAAGTTAGATATGGTTCTTTCCTAACTTAGAACTCTTTGTGCATATACAATAAGCACCCGTTACGTTCCAACCAGAAATTTTATAGTTTTATAATTTAAATGCATCGTCAATCAGATGTTTGACCCTTAAAAGTCGACATGCATATTAACTAGAACAAAAACACAAGAGGCGGATGCTAATTTAGAATGTGTATGAGTCGACATAGATTCAATGGTGATTCATTTTGAACACAGAGTTTATAACTGACAACAACCGGAAGCTGGTGAAGTTGTTAATCTTCAACAAATCCAGGTTTAGAAATTACAGAGTGAAGTTCTTGTGCTTTTTCGTCGTTGAAGCCAAGAGTAGCCATTATTGTGTGTCCAGCTGCTTCTTTTTGGTACCAAACTCCGAGAAGCAGATGAGATGTTGTAATTTCCCCGTCAACACCTAAAATTATAACATATAGTTTAAGTAAATAAAACAAAATTCATTTTTATAACAAATGAAATTACATGCAAAAATGTTCCTAAAGATATCCTTCTTTCTTTCTATTTCGCAAAGTGGTGCTTTGCGTGCTGGTCCTAAATTATCCAAAACGTCTTGGGAGTTCTTTATAGACTTTAAAGTGGATATTTTTTTTGGGCAAACGGAAAAGCAAGAGATATACATGAGACGTACAAGAAAAGAACTTTAGGTCGCAAAAGGAGATAGCAGGTGAGGTATAATATAAAACTTGCCTGATTTAAATTTTTCATCGACTGCCCAATCAAGGGCCTTTTGAGCCGCTTCAGTTAGAGGAGGATGCTCAGGACTGTAAAAGAAATAGTCTGGTTTTCCAATCAATTTGATGGCCTCCTCCCGTACTCTCATAAGTGTAAATCCATTTGCACGCAAGAGTTTTGAAGCACGGTTTGTTCCTACAAATGAACCAAAAAAAATTGTATGAAGTTAAAATTGGATTAATGCTCATTTGGTACCATAGACAGGAATTCAGCAAGGTTATTTAGAGTGCAAGCCACACTGAGGCAAAATGGTAAGTTCTCCAAAGGGACTTATTCAGATGAATCGCCTGACTTGAAAAAGTTGCAACAAAATTTCAAATATGTATAAAGCATCATTGAATTAACATTAACATTCGACAAATCACATATATCCAGAAGCTTATCACCATTTTAATCACCAAGTACTTGAGTGGGGTTATACGTCTTCTACAGCATAATGGCCTAAGAGGGTGTTTAGATGTCCGTTTAAACTGGCTATTCTGATAGGAAGCTGCAATAATCAGCTCCAAGTGTCTATGTTTTTGAAGTTTTGATTACGTAAAGTCAAATTAATAAGCTTGTATGACCAGGTAACGAGTTGAAATGAGAAAACTTAATACTGAGATAAACATTAATTATCAGCTAGCGTAATATAATAATTATCTTTGATATACGACCACCTGTAAGACAATATCGTTTTGTTTATAAAAGATGTACCAATATACTATCTGTCACAGGACGAGGCATCCCTGTTATCAAAGCCAGTGGACCTAACCTGTCACAGCCCACAAACAAAAGTTGTGGCTAAATGGGACTCGTGCATAGGGACATCTTACTCACCAACAAATAAGGGCAAGTCTAATGCATCGAGTTCCAAAAGTACAAAAAAAATGGTTACATTATATATTTCTTGTATCTTTGCTCAAGTTCAAGATTGACGATGTTGTCTATCTATGGAGAGCTGATACAAAAGCAGTCTATGGTTAAGTTTACTGGAAGCAAATTCAGAAATAGCTAGCATGTGCGCTTCAAAAAAATAAGATAATGATACAGGAGATTGTATCCGGACATGCTTCTAAGGCTTGTGGAGGTAATAATCACTATCCATAGTGTTAACCATTCAGCTATTTTCTGACTTATAGAAACTTATAGCGAGTATATAAGTAAAGTTCTAATCATTTGATCGCTAAATAATCAGATAAATCACTTTCAAAACACATCCGCCCTAAAACCACACGAGGAACAACAAATACCACAATTATGCATTAACGCAACGTGCAGTAACACTAATATCAAAAAGGGAAATCGGAACAAACCCTCAACCAAAATCCCCATGAGAATAGCTTCAGTTCCCGTAGTCGCAAACTTAAGCTTCCTCGCCTCCAACTCACCCATTGCAAACGACTTTATTCCTTTCAACGACCATCTAACATAACATTAACATATATTCAACCCATAATTCATTCATTAAAACTTCTACTAACAATTAGCAAACAATATAACATGACTCACTGAGGAACATTATCACTCGAACTAACCCTCTCTGGATTCCTGTAACAACACATAACGTTATGTTAAGAGGGTTTTCGTTAAATATTATTTATAGGCAGTATGAGCTTATTTGATTTCGCCTTATGTTTACAAGCCCAATTTTTCCGGCTTATTTTGAAACCTACAGTATAGGATTAGGCTTATATAAGCTTATTATGATAGAAACAAACTTATATAAGCTCATAAGTCTTAAGGGGTGTTTGTTTTGGCTTATATAGAGTATTTGGTTTTGGGCTTATGTTTCATAAGCTGACTTTTTGTGGCTTAGTTTGAAACTTTCCGACTTATATAAGTTCATTGTGTCATAATAAACTTACATGTAAGTTCATTATTCATTATGACATAATGAAGGTATATAAGCCGAAAAGTTTCAAAATAAGCCCAAAACCAAATAAGCCATAGGCCGGCTGGATAAACCCATAAGTCTTTAGAAAAGTGGGGCTTATGAAATATAATAGCAAATCAAATAAGCTTAAAGAAACACCCTTAAAAATAATGATATGTTAGATGTAAATAAATAAATATAAAGTAGTAATATAATAAAAAGCAAAGCATACGCAGTAGGGAGACTGAAGGAAATGGTGGCAGAAATGGGTCGGGTATTGGACACTTTTAGACCCACTGGTAATCTGGTAACACCTTTACCACCTAACCATTCATTAGTATTAAATAACTTGCTATTTTTAGAAAACGGGTCGGGTTTGAATATGGAGTATTCACAAGTAGATGATGAAAAGAGGGTGGTCTGAGAAGAAGCCATTTTTGTTGGGTAACAAGAAATCTTACCAGTCCTTTACTCCATTAGTTTAGATTAGATAGGGAAACACGAAACACTTTAAACGATGTCGTTTGATGTTAAGACTTTATGTTTGTTGACTTTGTTATGTCTGACTTAACACATGGGCTTAGGATCACTGAGTTGGGCTTTAAGGTGGTGTTTAAACTTATGAACATGGAGCAAGTATTATAATTAAAGGCAAATCACACAAAAATGTAGTCATTTCCAATCAAATTATTACACTTTTTTTTTCCGCATAAAAAGGCACTCAATTTGTTTTTTTTGGTCAATTTGAGTATTTTCGTTAAATATTTAACGATCATCTGTTAAGTTTTACATTAGTCTACCGACCGCTACCACCACTACCAATCATCGTCGCCACCACCAAGCCTCCCCATCAGAATCACTAACTAATCATTCTTCATTCGTTCAACTTTTTCGACCATGATCTTGGTTTTGATTTGCAGTTCTAACTTTACAAATTGTCCTACTAGAAAATCGATAATTGTGACGTGGTTAGGGAGCCAGGTGTGTAGGTTTATGGAATTCATCATATTAAATAACTTTTGGTAGACATACACCAGCAGGTATCAATAATCATTCACTATATTAAATAAGTTTTGCTCATTCGTTTAACGATAATCTGGACATGACAATATGATGAAAATCATTATGCTGCAATACGTAAGACAAAATATTAAAACATATTCAAAAAATTAATCTTGCATCAACTAAAAAAATCATGATCAGAAATGTTGAACCAATGAAGAATGATTATTGATTAGGTAGTGATTGTGGTGGGGAGACTTGGTGGTGGCGATAATGATTGGTGATGGTGGTAGCGGTCGGTGGACTTGAAATGTAAAACTTAATGGATGATCGTTAAATATTTAACGAAAATACTCAAATTGGCCAAAAGAAAAAGTTGGATGCCTTTTTATGCAAGAAAAAAAGTGTGATACTTTGATTGAAAATAATCCTTAAGTTGAATACATTTTTGTGTCATTTGCCCTTAAACTTTCTAGTAACTCCTGGCAAAAGATATTAAGCTAACCTTGTTAATTTGTTATGATGTTCATATCAATTATGTATTTCTAAGTTAGGGGTATTTTTAATTAAGTTATTATTATTATTATTTTTGACATAAAAAGGTAGTTATTTTATTTTTTTCTCAAGTTTTTTTTTCACGACTTTTCATTAAGTTTTACATTTTAGGTTCACCGTCTCCAATCATTCTCGTCACCACCAAATTTTCCCACCACCATCACTATCGAGCACTACCTCTGCCACCAACCCCACCCATCGTCGCCGCGAACCACTAATCCCACCCACCCGCCATCACCACCAACCCACCAATACCACCACCACCCACCATCAAACCATCAAACCATCATTAAGGCAACAACGTTTGAATTTTTATGCTGGAAAGTAAACAAAATATTGAAATCTAAGTTTTAAAATGATATTTTAACTTTTTAAGGATGACTTAGGATCAAATAAGGATGAATATTAATGTAAGACGGATGAGAAATAACTATAACTACACATAAAAGATGCATCGATTTGAATTGGTTGCATCCATAATATTTTAGATGCATCATAATATATTTTCTAGCAAAAAATTAGATACATATACATACATTAGTAACATAACCCGCCCGACGGACGGGTTCGGTTCATAAATCTTTTTTTGAGACAATGTTTGTCATTTAGTTCTAATGGTTGTCGTGTTTGTGTAAACATAGAATCTTCATTCCTATTTTCCGTTTGACAGTGTGACATATAGCTGTCCGTGTGAGAATATCTTCTTTGTTAAAAGTAAACCAACCTTTAATAGTGTATGGCCTTGGCTCTTAGTAAATTGTCATTGTCATCGTTTAAAAAAATTAAGTAAAGTTAAATCAACTATAAACATACGGAATTAATTATCGAATGTATTAACAACGAAAAAAAATGTAAACTAAGTGTTTATATATAATGAACCCCTTCATGGTATCCTTCGGTTACAGGTTATGAATCCATGCAACCTTGTGCAATTCATTACACCGTTGATGAATAAACACATGGTTTTTGTGACGTAAGTTTCCGAATGATTAAATAATACTTGCATAAGTAGATCCACCCACTTTGGATACCAATGTCCTTATAACATGTTGCAAAAGCCAAGTATTAGCCCCTATAATGTTTAACAAAAAACATAAGTTAGTATAACTCCAAAATCGAAACTTTGAATACTAAAAGCATAAGTAAAACTCAAAACTCGAGACTTTAGCAATTATAATGATTATGGTTCTTATTAACAATTGGTTATCTTATCGAAAGAATGTACCATATTGTTTTCTTGATTCTTGTAGTACAACCCATTTATGAACCCTGCTAGAATACCTTGTGCTCCCAGTACAAAAACCAACATCGCGTTCATTCTAATCCATTGAAACAGCAAAATCGGAGTTCGTTGTCCCCATACATCGATCTTTATAATTTGTCATAAAAATTTACAAAAAAATCACATTTCAGATTTAACAAAGAACCAAAGAAGAACAAATAGCTCTACTTGTATGCTTATAGTGGGTGGTCGTTGCTCCATCACTATCACAGAGCACAAGTTAGATTTGGTGATGTGTCGTGATGCATTGTAGACATTTCAGGTGTCCTGCAAAAAACATAATAAATAATGCAAGGTTATGCTTCCTATGATTAGAAGATGTATTTTGTCACACTCCCAGACGGGGCCTAGACGGAACACGTGTCCGGAGGCGTGACTTAATTGGATATCTCAAGTACAAAGCATAAAGAACGACCTCTAAGGGTACGTTTGGAAAAATAAACATCGTTGCATAGATTGAAAATAATAATAATAAGTTTTACATCGATTAAATCTAAAAGATTCAAAGTTAAAATGCGGAAGCTTAAATAAGTTCAACAACGGTATTTAAAGACATAGATAAATCTCTGGTAAACCGGTACAGGCAAATAGACTTCACATAAGTCAATCAACAGCATCCATGCTAAGCACTTGAGAAAAACATGCTTAAAACGTCAACATAAAGTTGAGTGAATTCATAGGTTTAGTTCAAACGTTATTATAGTGGACCACAAGATAACTAAAAATATATAAATACTAATACATTTCGAGCTTCGGCATGGCCATCACCCGAAAACATATTAGTGTACTCAAGTATGTCGAGCTTCGGCATTGCCATCACCCGTTATACTCAATCCATTAAATCTTCCAAAAAAATCTCTACATCTACGTTTCAATATCTAAGTCTTCAAACTCACCTTCACTAACTTCGTATTCGGAGGTGATATCCCAAAGATCAACTTCTTCTCTTGCTATAGTTTCTTCAACGTCTTCTAATATCGGACCTTCCAACGATGTTTCATGTTGTACCCTATCTACTCCGTCCAAATAATCTTTCAAACATACACATACTTCCACGGATTCGGGGGTTAGTCTTGACCTTCTTTCCGATATAATTCTACCGCTAATAGAAAAGGCCGATTCGGAAGCTACCGTCGAAGCTTGGACCGTTAATAAGTTTTCCACGGAGCCATATAGGGATAAAAAGATTGGAAAATGGGATCTCCCTTTCTTTCCCACCAAGCCAAAATGTCAAAGTATTTGAAAACTCTTCGGCGCTTAAAGTTATTAAAAAGTTTAGCCATATAATTTCCCAACCTCCGCGTGTTGGGGCCGAAGTTCGTATGACTGCTTGTAGCGTCTTCAAAATAAACTATTATAAAGGTTTATATAATGTCATTGCCATTCGGGACGATCCGGCCCGCATTTGAACAACAATTGGTTATTTGTTGTTGTTGACCATGTTTTGTTGCTAAATTCCAAATAATTTTTTAAGAGTTTTTGTCGTTAAAATTTAAAAATTTAGGAGTTTATATAGTTGGGGTCGGGGTTGTTAGCGTCTAACCCAAAGGATAAGTCTAAATTGTTCATTATTATTGTTATTAAAAGTTCTACGCCTCCAACATTTAAACATGGATTAAGTGCGGCGGAACAAGTAAAAACCAAAGGTAAATTAGCAAAATATTTTTACCAAATTTCTTTTTATAACTTTAACCATTCCTTCTTAACATTTGACCAAGGTGTGTTTAAGTTCGTCTAATTTTTCCTGACAAAGCATAAATTTGATTTAAAAACTAATGATCTAATTGGGTAATAAACAACTGATAATATAGTTGTTGCCACTTTAAAACTTGTAAAAAAAATAGTTAAATCAATTATAAATCCAATCTTGGTCGCTTATCGAAACCCCCCGGAACTTATTTCTATTAACAGTGTTTCATAATAAAAGCGTTTAAAGTCTCACGTTGTAGTAATATTATTTTTCAAACAACATGCAAGTAAATTCCACCTAGTATTAAATAGCCATAGCAAGGTCCTAAGGGTTCTTCACCACATTGTTACGAAAACGTCTATAGTTCATTGTCGTTCGTTACTCGAACATATATATAGTTACTAATAAACCCTAAATTTCATCCTTAAAACTATCACATATTTGTTAATGCCGGCTTGCACGATTATTTTATAACATGAGCAACACAACGGGAATGAAAAAAAAGACCATCTAAAACGGGTTTTATACGTAATTTTAACAATTCCATAGCTCTAGTATTATTGGATGCATTATCTAGTGAAATCGTAAAAACTTTATTATCTAAATTATATTTCAATTAAAGTGTTCCATGTAAATTTTTTCTTAAATTATATCCCGTATGAGGAATAACCAAATAGTTTAAAAGCAATTATCGTTTCATTAATAACCAAGATTCGGGATTAAACCAATGAGCCGTAACGGCTAAATAAGAATTTGCCGTACCATGTGGTGCGGTCCAAGTATCCATAGTTATAGAAACACCATATTTATAATCACGAAAACCATCAATAATATCTTTTTTAGCCGTTTCCCATAATTTAAAAGCATCACTTCTAAGAGTAGTACGACTTACATGTTGAATACCGCGGTTGAAAGCCTCCATTTTGAATGATCCCGTAACTTGACGTTGTCGAAGTGGTGAATGGAATCGCTTGTTGAATGACCAACTTCGTAAAATCAAGTCGAACCGCATAACATCAAAAATATAAAAACTTGACAATCGCACCAATAGTACCTTGTGACGTACATGTTTGGCTAACCGCATTAACAACCTCTTATGGAGTCCGGAGTGAATGTTAGACGCGGGGTTATAAATTCTACATTTCTTTGCACGCGCCTGTTTCCACCCCATCGATCATTATACACATATCGAATTAGAACCAAACATCGACTTTTCCTCCGTAGTTGGACTAATTCGCACCACATCTCATTTATAAAACTGTTTCCGTACAATGCTAGTAGAAATGGAGGGATTAGTGGAAGCTTGTTGTGATTGTGAGTTTTCCATTATAGAGGGATTTGAGAAATTAGAGATATAAATCACGGAATTAGAGAAAAAGAGAGATTAGTGAGTGTTTTTGATGTGTTTTCAACCCCAACCCATTACATGTATTTATACTACCAATCCATGCCCTAAAATCATCAAAAAACACAAAAAAACCAAAAAATCGACTAGCATAACGGCTAGTAGCCGTTGGGTATTTTTTTTAAAAAAAACGAAAAAACCTGTTTTTTTTTTTTAAAATTTGTAACGGCTATTTACTGTGAGTGTTGACCGGTTTTTTTAACCGGTTAAAACCGGGTTTTAAAAAAAAAACGCATATATAAAAAAAAAATTAAAAAAAACCGGTTAAACCCGGTTATTTTAAAAAACCGGGTAAACCCGGGTTTAAAACCGGTAAAAAACCGGTAGCTTACTAAACCCGAAAACCAGTCTAACCGGTTCGGTTATGTTTAACCGGTTCGGTTAAAAAACTGATTTTTTTAAAAACCGGTTCTTAAAAAACCGGTTTACATTTGCATCACTAGTGCCAAGATGGCAAGAAGGTATCAAGGTGATATCCTGTTGAAGAAATTGTCAACCCCAAATAAGCAAAAGTAGCATGAGATATTTTATTGAGTAAACTGCAAAATACATCCCTGTGGTTTCAACTTTCTCACATAATACATCCCTGTCAGAAACCATTGGCAGTATACATCCTCGTTTAGGCAAACTTTGCCACAATACCATCCCCAATGACGAACAGATGCAAATATTTTTCGTTATCTTCTCACAGGATGTATTGTAGTAAAAACACCACAGGGATGTATTCTGAAAAATATTTTTTTAATTTTTTTGTTTTTTAATTTTTTTTGTTTTAAGATTTTTTTTATTTTTTTATTTTTTAAAGAGTAAATTACATTCTTCGAAAAAAAAAGTTTTAAAGTTTTTATAAAAAACTTCGCAGTTTACTCAAATTATATACTTCGAAAAATTTATAAAAAATTTGTACTTCGAAAAAAATATTTATACTTGGAAAAAATATTTTTTTTAAAATTTTTTTATAAAATAAAAATTTTATACATCGAAAATTTTTATAAAAGTATTCTTCGAAAATTTTTATAAAATTTTTTATAAAAATTTTATATTTCATAAAAAATATTTCGTTAGAAATTTTTATAAAATAAAAATTTTATACTTCGAAAATTTTTATAAAAGTATTCTTCCAAAATTTTTATAAATTTTTTCTTCGAAAAAAATATGTTTTTTAAAAATTCTTATAAAATAAAAATTTTATACTTCGAAAATGTTTATAAAAGTATTCTTCGAAAATTTTTGTAAAATTTTATACTTTCGAAGCATTTGGAAGAATACTTTTATAAAAAATTTCGAAGTATAAAAATTTCATCCTTGTAATTTGGTGTTAATCTATAGAAAATATCAACCTTATAAAATATCTCGAATAATACTTAATAAAAATTTTCGAAGTATAAAAAGATTTTATTTTATAAAAATTCTAACTAAATATTTTATATGAAATATAAAAATTTTATAAAAAAGTTAATAAAATTTTCGAAGAATACTTTTATAAAAAATTTCGATGTATAAAATTTTTATTTTATAAAAAAAAATTTTAAAAATATTTTTTCCAAGTATAAATATTTTTTTCGAAGTACAAATTTTTTATAAATTTTTCGAAGTATATAATTTGAGTAAACTGCAAAGTTTTTTATAAAAACTTTAAAACTTTTTTTTTTCGAAGTATGTAAATTTAACTCTTTTTAAAAAATAAAAAAAAATAAAAAAATCATAAAATAAAAAACAAAAAAAAACAAAAAAATTAAAAAATATATTTTCAAAATACATCCCTGTGGTTTTTTTACACAATACATCCCTCGTGAGAAGATAACGGAAAAATATTTGCATCGTTTTATTGGTTAATACGTATGTCTGTAGTCCAGCCCATAGTTGCTGTGCCAAGATGGCAAGAAGGTATCAAGGTGATATCCTGTTGAAGAAATTGTCAACCCCAAATAAGCAAAAGTAGCATGAGATATTTTATTTAATTTTCTTCTGTGAATTTTGTGTGATATTTTGTAGGTAGTATTTTTTTTTTAAGTTGGAAAAATAATATGTTATGAACATGTAACAGTAGAGTAACCTTTATTTGTGATAATGATAACAAGAAAAGTATAATGTAGTTTTCTCATATGAAATATCAGGATTTTTTTTATGCTTTTCAATGTTTTATTTCCATAGTTAGAAAATTCAATACGAACAAATTTTTTAGGTGAAGACAATAAATATCCGTATGCACTGAAGGTGTATCATGATGAATGAGAGTTCGTCATAAATGATGATAATCTAATGTTGTTGGTATCCATCTTACCTCAATCAAAGCTTTCAATTCTCACATCAAATTAATTAGTTGATCAAGAATTTCATATTTTTAAGGGTTTTCCTAACCAATGCTCACCGAGCAGAGGTTAGTGTGTAATTAACAAACACAAAATTTCTAAATTAACATAAAAATACATTAAATACACATTAAATAAACCTATATATCGCTATATTTGAACGTAATTTTCATTTGAATGAACCCAAATTTAATGCATTTGTCTGTTAATTTAGAAAGTTTGTGTTAATTAATTACACACTAACCTCTGCTTAGTTTCATTGGTTAGCAAATCCCTATCTTTAAATATCTCAAAGGAGCAAAATAAGAAAGTCTACGTCCCGGGTATGATATCTAAGCCAGATTCACATTTAAACAAAGTCATTTTTCTTTTAGGTATGAACTACCGACATTTTCAAACACATATCTTGCATAACATATTGTACATGACATAATATATATGTTTAAAATTTCACTAGATACACATATGAACGGGTACGAAGCCAAGAATTTGTATTAAGAGGTCTCAGTTTTTTCCCGATATACAATTAATTGTTTTAGTAGCTGAATTGGAGTTTGAATCGTTCGAGATATGGATTCAATGATATTATTTTCGATAGTAACATACAGCTACTTGACTAGTTGAGAAATGAACAAAATGGGGAAACGTTGGTTTAAATGGTTGTGAAGATGGAGAATTAGATACAATAAATGTGTCATTGTTAATTAGATATGAGGCCGTTCAGGGGCAGATTGAAGACTCTGAAACATTAGCTATTAACCAAGCTACAATTGCCCCATTGAGGGTGATCGAGCATCCTCCAACCCTTATTGGATTCGTCTCAGCATTTGAGGGAGAAAAACTCAAAAACTGATAAAAAACATATTATTATTAAAACAAGTTCTTGAATCTCAATTCAAGAACACAATACAACTGATAAATTGATCTCAATCAATCAAAGGTTACCACTGCTATTCAGGTGTAACCCAGTTATCTAATTGATATAATTGTACTATTATAATCTCATAAACAAAACAAACGAGATTAAGATGATCTTTGAATGAAATTAGGGTTACAAAAAGAGAAGAGCGTATGAGTTTAGAGAGAGAGATAATGAATCTCTTTCTCTATCTTTTCATTTTATACATTAGCTTCACTTCCCAACTTTGGTAGAAAAGGCCCTCCAACTTCCTTCAGAAAACCAAAAGCAACACAAACTTGAAACACTACAAAACAACTTTCAAAAAAGGTAACATTAGTCCCCAGACTTTATTTCCAGGATAAAGTCAATTTTAACATCCCCTCTTAACTTTAACCTGGAAAACATCAATCAATCCTAGTGTTAAAAGCAAGTTTTCATGCTAATTTTTATCAAGTCCTTTTGTAAAAATGTCTGTTGGTTGAACAGCTAAAACAATTTTTTGAGTTTTAATAATTCCTGACAAAAAAAAATTCCCTTACAAAATGTAGATCAATTTCTAAATGTTTTGTTCTCCCGTGAAAGACGGGATTAGCTGCAATTTTAATTGCAGCTTGACTATCACAAAAAATTTTAACGGGTAAAGCTTGATCCCGTTCAAGATCTCTTAAAATTTTCAATATCCAAGTAACTTCAGAAGTTACAGAAGCCATAGCCCTATATTC
>BQNB010126598.1:0-19576 GCA_026074375.1 Tanacetum coccineum | reverse complement strand
TAGGTAAAAGTGAGTCTGTTAACATAGTTCTAGCTGCCTCAATTAGGGTCCTGTTTTTTCTTTTTGCAACACCATTCTGCTGTGGAATTCTAGCCACACTAAACTCTCTTTTTATTCCTTTCTTAGCACAGAATTCATTCATAGCATGGTTCTTAAACTCTGTCCCATTATCACATCTAATTATTTTAACATTATGATTCAATTGGTTTTCTAAGCCTATGATAAATTTACAAAGGATTTCAGTTGTTTCATCCTTGGTAGCTAAGAAAAATACCCAACTAAATCTGCTAAAATCATCAGTCACAACCAAACAGTACCTTTTCTTGTTAATACTTTCTACAGAGATATGTCTGAATAAGTCCATATGAAGTAATTCTAGGGGCTTTCTGATGATTCTTTCTAACTTGGCCTTACAGGAAGCCTTATGTTGCTTACCCTTCTTGCAGGCAACATAAGTGTGATCATTTACACAAACTTTTGAAGGTAACCCTCTAACTAGGTGACCTTTAACAAGTTTGTTTATATTTTTGAAATTCACATGACCTAATCTCCTGTGCCATAATTTAGACTCATCTGCTGTTGCATTTGCATATAAACAAGTTATACCTCCAGAGGGAATAATGTTCTTTAAGTCCAAGCTGTACACATCATTCTTTCTAGGAGCTCTAAGTACAACTTGACTTTCATCAAGTAGCTTAAAGCTAGGAGACAGGACAAGGCATTCAGTCTTAGTAAAAAGGACACTATTTTTCTTGTCACACATTTGTGAGACAGAGAAAAGGTTAAACTTAAGTTTATCTACAAAATAAACATCATCAAAGTCTAAATTAGCAGTTCTAATTTTACCTTTACCCGTTATTTTACCTCCTTTAGGATCACTTCTAAAAGCCACAAAGCCTCCATTGTAATCTTTATAGTCGGAAAGATAAGCTTTGTTGCCAGTCATATGGATAGAGCAACCACTATCCACCATTGTATGATCCTGTAACAAGATCTCTGGATTGCCCTGCACAAAAGGTAAAAGAATTAGTATCTCTTAGGGACCTAAGCCATTACAGACTTGGATATCCCTTTTTGGTCAACATACTCAACCTTCTTGAGCATGAATGATCCACTGTCTTTGGACACATGATCCAAGTAATTTCCCTTAGGCCTCCAAACCCACCTTGACTTTTTAAGGTCAGTATCCATCTTACCCTTACCAGTATTAACTACTGCTCTTGACCCAGCAGTAGTCATATTTTGAACCCCAAAAGTTTTAACATCTTGTTTTAAGTATTTGGGTCTAAAAGCTGGTTTTGTGTAGTAAGACCTCTTGATAGGTGAATATGAGCCTCTTGGTCTTACATTGTCCATTCTTGGGTAAATTGGTCTAATAGCACCACTAGTTTGTGCTATTTTTGGAGCAAATGATCTAACAGAACTAACAGGCCTAGCAGTACTAACTGGCCTAGCAGTACTAACTGGCCTAGCAGTACTAACTTTGTGAACTGCTCTTTTCTCATTTTGCTTAACAGGAGTAATCAAACCTGTTCTTGTTAGAACTCCTGATGGGACAAAAGTCTTTCTTAAATGAGGGTATTTTGAAATTATTTGAAATTTTTTGATGATTAACCCTTTTAGCATTATCCCATACTGGTTTGTTCACCCTTGGACCAGTATTGACCACATTTTTCAACTTAGGCTCTTGAATCATTTGTCATGAAAGCATACAATCTTTTAATCAAATGGTCAGTACTTATTACAAACAAATGCAAGCTTTTATTTCTAAATCATTTCCTTTTATGAAAAGTTTGACTAGTTTTATCAACTCTAGGTTTAACTGTCTGAGATTCATTAGTCTTAACAGGACTAACTGTTTGTATTTCAGACACATCATCCTCATCATCTGAGTTCCAATCCTCAATGATAACCTTATCTTTGTTAACTGATTCATAGACTGTCTTAGGTATATTGAGTAATTTACTTCATTTATATACCAACAGTCATCACTTGTTTTAGTATAAAGATCAGTTGTTTTGACACATGATTTCTTCCAAATTGCATATTCTTCTAAACCTGTAAATGAATGTCAGTCTCTAAGGGTTAGAAGTTCCCTGTTATAGGAGGGGGAACAACATGATACCCATCTGCTTTGGAAAGCATATCATTAACTGGTGTGGACTCTTCATCACTAGATCTGACATCAAAAACACTCAAACTAATATCACTATCAGTTTTAGAATTGTTACTCATTTCATTAAATTGTATGCCATGAATTCCTAAGACCAGTTTTATCTCTAAACACTGCAATGACTGTTGAGTAATACATCTAAAACTTGGACATCCTTCCCATTTTTCTATCTTTAGTTTCAAATCATCTCTTTCCTTAACAACCTTTTCTAATTCTAGATTAAGGTTGTTAATTTTTATTTCTCTGCATTTAAGCTCATAGTTTTGAAACTCATATTTTTCACCCCAAGCCAGTTCATTCTTTTCATGTACAAGAATCCTAGATTCTAGTGACTCTAAAGCTAACTCATAACCCTGAATTTCTAATCTGGCTTTGCTATGCTTTTCTCTTTTACTATCATAATTCTTTTGAAGAGTTTTAAAAGATTCAAGACATTGTTTAGAACATTTTAAACCTCATTGTCCAGAAGAACTGATGACTATGAAGAAGAGAATGCCATTAAAAGCAGAGTTACTGGTTCTATTTCAAAATCATTGCTCCAGTCATAGCCTCCTTGACTATCTTGAGCCACCAGTGCCTGTGATGAAGATTCATTTATTGGTGCATTGCTCCTTCCATTGTCACCATAAGATCTTCTCCCTTGATTCCTTCTAGATCTGATCCTACAAAATCCCTATCTGTGACAGTTTTTAGGCACTTAATTTTTGATTTATTAAGTGAAACATGTTGTTTTTCCTTGAAATCCATGTTCCTTCCTATCATCTGAATGAACTTCTTTACTCTGCCAGTCAACATAGCCACCTGCCATCGAAGATCCAATTCCTCCAAGTCATCTCCATCAATCTACTAAAAATTCCTCATTCTCAATGAGTGACTGGTTGTTGGTTTGCAAAAGAAAAGAGTAAGCACATCATGAGCACAGGAGTAGATGGAAATTGACTAGTACCTCAGGGAGCAGTACTAACCCTAAAATCTCTACTGGCAGTACTAACTTCATTAGTACTGCTAGTGTTCTCAGAAGAAAGAAATGCCAAGTTCTGAGAAGTAGGAGTGGAACTTGAAGACCTTTTCATCTCATCTTCATAGACCCTAAGATTGTTGTAGAGGTCATCAATATCAATCTCATCAATGTCTGGCTTATTTCTCATGATTAGAGCAATTTGATTCCATGAAGGAGGAAGACTTTCAGGACTTCTGTTGAATATCTATCTGAATATTTGCAGCACCATGAACATCCAATTAACTTATGAGTTTTTGGAACCTATCATAAGCCTTGTCCAGACTTTCATTTGCTGCAGTAGAAAAGTTTTCAAACTGATGTTTTAGAACATTTTTCTGCATCTTCTTGGATTCTTCATTACCACCAAACCTTGATTTGATTGCTTCCCAGAGTGATTTAGCATCTGCAACATTGTGAAACTTGAGGGTATTCATCAGTATTGCTAAAAGCAAGATGCTCTTAACTCTTTTCCTATTACCTTTTAGCAGCCATTGTTTGGCAGTCTAGAGCAGGAGGACAATGTTCTCTAGTTGTGCAGGCTCTTCTTCTAGATCTCCATTGACAATAACATCCCATTAGGTTTAGTCATGTGTACAGATATATGTGCATTCTCATGCTCAAAAAACCGTATTCCACCTTCCCGATGATGGAATCTTCATGCGTGATAAGTGGTTGGAGGAATGTCTTGTTTCTGCCATCTTTGCAATTGAGTTCTCTATTCAGATTTCCACACAAGCTCTGAACACTTGATGGATTGTATTACTAATAGATCTTAACCTCACCGCTTGGCAAAGAGTTTGCTACTTTAGAAAATTTTAAAAAGCAACAATAAAACAACCACTGATAAACCACTATTGTTATCGGAATCTAATCAATAATGCTAAGAAGAACAATATTGAATATCACAAAAGAACTTTTATATTAAACCTTGAATCTGCCTAAGTTACAGATTACAAGCTATGATTACTATTCGATCTCTATATCTGTTAGAACTATATCTACTAACTATGCTTAGGTTCCTTTTATAAACTAAGGAAACCCTAATGGGCTTTACAAAACGCTTATAAAAGGAGCATGCATATCATTTCCTAAGATATCTCATGCAAATCACATAAACGTACTGAACTACTTTATACCAACGTACTAACTATCTGATCCGTACTTAAACATTTATGTACTGTCAATACTAAATACAACTAGCAGTTAGACCAAGATAATATAACTAGCGGTACTAAGTCAAGAATGCATAATTCCCAAAACTCGTCATGCATGATTTTGGCAAATTCATCACACATGTCTTGACAAGTCGAGCCGAATATAATGTCGTCGACATATATTTGAACGATGATGAGGTTTGAACTTTTCTTCTTGGTAAAAAGTGTGTTATCTACCATTCCCATTTTGTACTCATGTTTAATAAGAAAAGCTTTTAATCTATCATACCAAGCTTTGGGTGCTTGTTTAAGACCGTATAAAGCTTTCTTAAGTTTATAAACATGATCCGGTTTTTTGAAGTCAATGAATCCTGGAGGTTGTGCCACGTATACCTCCTCATTGATAAAACCGTTCAGGAATGCACTTTTTACATCCATTTGGAATAGCTTAAAATCTAACGCACAAGCATAAGCTAATAGTATTCTAATAGACTCAAGTCTAGCAACTGGGGCATAAGTTTCATCATAATCGATGCCCTCTTGTTGATTATAGCCTTGAGCAACTAACCTAGCCTTATTTTGAGAAACAATACCATTCTCGTCTAACTTATTTCTAAACACCCACTTAGTTCCTATGATTGTCATATTCCTAGGTTGTGGAACTAACTCCCAAACATCGTTAGCAATGAATTGATTTAATTCTTCTTGCATAGCGATTATCCAACTTTCATCCGTTAAGGCTTCATTCACATTCTTAGGTTCTATAGTTGATATAAAACAAAAGAAGTTACTTTGGTTTTAGGCTTGTGACCTAAGAGTTCTTTGGTTAAGGTTTCCTATGACATTTTCTAATGGATGGTTCCTAGATTCCTTAATATTGACTACTTCGTCAATCTCTAAAGTTTCATCCTCAATGTCATTTTCTAAGATTTTCTTTTTGGCAACCTTAATTGCTTCTTCTTCATCTAAGTCATCATCCACCAAGGGTGATGTCTTAGAGGGTGGAGGAGTTTCATCGAATGTCACGTTGAGTGATTCTTCGATTTTCCTAGTGTGTTTATTAAGGATGATGTATGCTTTACTATTTTGGGAGTAACCTAAAAAGACACCTTCGTATGACTTTGGGTCAAACTTAGTGAGGTAGTCTTTAGTGTTTAAAATGAAGCACTTGCTTCCAAACACTCTAAAATAATCAAGAGTAGGTTTCCTACCTCTCAAGAGTCTATAAGGTGTTTTTTATAGGATGACTCTAATTAGGATTCGATTGAGGATGTATGTTGAAGTATTGATGTGTTGTAGTGTAGGGTTATTTTTTTTATTTGATTCAAGTTTAAAATTTATATTTTGCTGACTCAAAAAAAAACTACACTTTAACGGGCAGTGTACCCGATCGGTAGTAGTTTCGTGGTAAGTAGGGTGTCGATCACTGAGAGCGAGGTTAAATCTATCAATTTAATTAATATCTTGATTATCTAATCTATGTTAATTCTATTCTAAACCTATGTTAAACCTATGTCAGTCTAAATCTGAATTCTAATGGGAAAAAGGGAGGTTTTCAGCCTGAGAGACTGACACGGTTTGGTTGGTGACTACAATCAATTCAAGACACTGTTACCCACGCAAACTAATAGACAAAAGATAAAAGAGCGGTTGAACCTTATATAAGAAACAGTATAACCTTATTAATTCGATAGAATGTTGGTTGTTTTATTAAGAGTAAGAATTCTTCCTCTATCGAGGTGCATATCATTCTTAAGACTTAGGCGTTACATCATCCTAAGACCTAGACACATTAATTCTGTCACAATTAATGTGATCCGCTATAAAGCAAACCTTATTTTGCTGATTATAATCTATCTTAGGGATTAAAGCAATGGTGATCTTGTTAAACCCTAGCTCATAGAGACTTTACCCACTTACCGCTTAATGGCAATCTATACACTAGTAGTCCACTTGTCCAACTATCCAATGGAATCAGAACATTATTTGTTGAATTATCTAGGTCACCTGCTAGTCAACACGATCAATAAACCATCGGCAATATCCAATTAACTAGTTAAGCCCGAAGCGTATCCTAGACACAGACTTAGAAGGACAATACTTGTGTAACTATTATTCTAGATGTATAAATTACTATATGGAGAGCTATCCCGGACTCTAGATCCGCTTGGTCCACTTCCCTAGATCCAGTTGAATGATAGGTCGCATACAAAAGCGCGTAAACAAGTATAAATTGATAAACATAAACAAGCATACAACAATAAATCAAGAAATCGATATAAACAAATACCAAACATTCAGATCTTCATAATAATGGCTAATACCCGAAGGTATTAGCCTTCAAACGTCATAATAAATACAAGAGTAATAATTTAGCCAAGATAAACTAACCGAGTTAACGAATGATACCAAAAACTGAACGATTACAAAAGTATATGGAATTACACGATGTCTCCTATGGAATTTGGAATACGTGCTGATCCTCTTCTGCTCTTTTCTTCCTCTGAAAATCAATTTTGTGTTTTAGGTTTGAGAATATGATTAAGCTACCACTTAAAACTCGTTTTTGAGTTTCTATTTAGAGGGTCAGAAGTCGGATTTCAATACGGCGCATCCAATTGTGTTAGGATACGGCGTAATGGGGATTCTTAGAGTAGGGACACGTATGATATCTTCTAGAAATATTATATTGATTCCATATCTTTGAATACGGCTTATATGAGATCCTCTGGATATGGCTATTTGGTCTTTATTCCTCTGGGGTCCTTTGGTGATTGCAGGTACAAAAACGTCGTTATCTCCATGATGGATACGCTTAATGGTCTTTATGAATCGTAATCTTCAAAATATATTCGAATTAAGCTCCATCATGCGACACCTCTATACTATGTTTCACCAATTACTTCATAATTACTGTAATTCTCAAATATAAACTCTTAAGTAACAAGTTCTTTTGTAATACAACTATACAAAAGTGGGTTATATCGTGGAGACAAATGATGCTAATAAAGATAGAGTTCTATCGATGTCATCAAAATATCCCCCACTTGATCCTACTTGTCCTCCAAGTAGCCTTTAGAAGTTTATAAAAATGTATCCTTAAGGATAATTTCCTTTAAAGCATTTATTCGGATCTATAACAAGTACACAACCAACACCTCCACGAAATAGGAAGACTGAAAAACACTCAAACACTCAACTAATCTATGTGGTACAAAACTAATACGCTTAATGCCGGTCCCGTGACAGTATTCATTCATAAGCTTGGCAAGGATACACATCTCCACCACTAAAGCCAAGGAGTAACAAGTTTATAAAGGTAAATATGGGTTTTTGTATGGAAAGGCGTACGGTTGATTACTCTAACTAATCTTTCATCGATACCAATGTTCTAGGAGGGCGACAAAGACCACACATACACACCTGAATCCACGGGATAGACACATGTGACTGCTCATTCCCACCTCAAAAAAGCTAAAGATTAGGACTAGTAGAGTAATTTAGGGTAGGAACCTTCTAACTTTCACCAAAAGTCATAAACCAACGAGGCAGCTGAGACATGCATACACACCCGAATCCACGGGATAGACACACACGCTCGATCACATCCACGTTCGAGTAAAACCAGCGGCTAATCATCAGGTGAGAGGGAAGTAAATTGTTGTTAAATAAAATCAAGAAACAAATAGATTAAGACTAAGATACAAGTTGCTAGACACTTATTTTCCTGACCGTTATTATGATAAAGACACTACTATTTACAACGTCTTGATCATAGATCAAAAACAACAACCTAAGTTGGCGTTCCCATAACGGTCAACTTCCCAATCATCCCAAAACTTTACATACTCTACAAGGTAAGTGGTGATATCTTCCACTTTGTACAATACTCTACATCGTTGATTTTTGTCGACGTATCAACGAATAATCGATCCTTTGTATAATTCCTTCGATAATGCTCTTTGCGAAACTATTATCATCAAACTTTCTTTCTCTCTCTTTTTGTATTTTTTTTTCATTTTTTCGATTTTTTTTCACAACTAAACTTCAAATCTCGGTGTAGTTTCCCCGTCTTCAAGATCATAATAATTCCTTCGATAATTTCTTCGTTCTTTGGATTCACCATAAATTGTAATGGTAGTAAAATCACATGAGCTTTGACTACTAATATACATTCCCATTTGCAATGTGCAAATTTCCATCCGTACTAAAGATAGAAAATGACATAAGACTCGAGAAATACAAACTTTACACTTTAAGCAACTAGCACTTGTAAATTAAACTTAATCTAATAGGGCAGGTTAAGGTGTAAGCGTGTAACGAAACGAATAATTGGTGTAAATTCCTAAAGTATTGGCTCTACAAGTTAGTTCTAGTGGATCTCACTCTAATGATGAAGTGGAAGGGTTTTAATCGGGAGGTTTAACTAACCGGTGTAGTTTAGTTATAAACAATCATGTATAGGCGAGTTATAGGTTGTAATCCTAAGATGTTACCAATTCAAACAAGTTTACTCTAATAAATCCAAATACTCATTATTGTGGTCTCGAATAGATATACCAAGCCAAGTTCTAAAGTCTACAACATCACCGGCACACTCAAGTAAATAGTTGGAAACGGAATAGGCTTAATTCTCACAATATGTATCAAGGGTTATAGTGCGCTAGGTAATGTAACTAGTGATTTTTACAAAAGTCATGCTGAATGTTTTTTAAAATTTGGCCTATTTTTAAGCACTTTGATTGTTATTGTATAAAAAAGAAGACAAGTACGTTCTCATTCTCCATCCCCCCACTTAAATTATACAACGTCCTTGTTGTATAGATAAATAATTAAATAATAAGTGAAATAGAATTAGAACGAGGAAACTCCCCTGATGTTTTGCTCGAGATGATTCTCCAAGTTGAGTTCTTGAGCAAAAATGTGTTGAACAGCCATCTTGAGATTTCAAGACTCCAACACTTCAAAATTTCCAAATACATAAATACTCCACCAATGTTGTCATTTTGTTTAGAAGGTCCTGTATCAATAAGAAAACAAGTGCAACTCCATCTCTGGTGTATTCGTTTGGTTAGACTCGAAATAATAACCTAAAATTGTACAGGAAGTCGATACGCCGTATCCATACCCCAGGATACGCCGTATTGATACCTGTATACATTGTATTCATTTAATGAATTCATCATATAGACTCTACTGAAAATAAAGACTGGATAATGTCCAGAAGGTCAATACACCATATCCATAGGGTTTGGATATGCCGTATAGACAGTATGGTTTGACAGATAAATCCCTCGAATAGTTTTCAATATTGATTTTATCATCATCATCGTCCTCATTCGATTTTGAATCATCGAGATAAATTACGTTAAAAGAAAATAGATCATTAAAGTATAAAACGTTTTGTTCCTCTTCATCACATTCGGACAATGATGTTTCATCTTTTAAATTAAATTCATCGATATGTTGAGGACTTACAGTAGGTTTAGTTAAGAAATCTGATTTAGACGTTAGAGCATCATTGTAAACAATGGCTGAAAATTCATTCTCAAAATCTTTTAAGAAATCTAAATCATCAAAACAACTAACCGTAGGTTCGTGTGGCGGAAATAAAGGCTTATTAACTTTTTCATTATCGTTTTCCAAATCCGTTTTCAAATCATTGGTAGAAAATATTTTATAAGAAAACGAGTTTTTGTCAAAAACTACCATGTAATCTTCATCGTCGAATTTGTCAAATGATATTCTAAAGTCAATTTCATCGTTAAGAGAACTTACCGTGGGTTCACAAGAGAGTGTTTCATTTGATGTCACATTATTATTAAAGACTATAGATGGGAATTTAGTTTCAACGGATCTGAGATCGTGAATGTCTTCATCATACCAGATCTTGTCATACTTATCAGTTTCTCAATTAAACACTTTCCCACGTCTACGAGCTTTTTCTTCATCAAGCCTGATATACTCCTCCATAGTAATGTTGGGGTCGTCTATTTTAACCTGTAATAAATTTTCTAGAAAAGAAAATTGTCAAATAGCTTAATACGTTATATTCAGTAAACTAAATACGCCGTATTGATGATAAAGTCGAATTCGCTGTATTGGTTTAGAAAAAAAAATTATACGCCGTATTTAAGAAGATGAATACGCCGTATTGAGTATTCGACTCAGAATGTTACATCAAGCTGTAACAATGCACACAAACACACAATATGCAAAATATATAACACGGGAAATTAAACACACAAACAAGCACACAAATATGCAATTTAAACTAAACTAAAACACTAATAAATAAGAATTAAACAACTTCACTCCCCAGCAACGGCGCCAAAAACTTGATGTGTCGTTGTGTAGGTGTTATTTATGTATCAAGTTTTACTATTTATTTTATGCCGACTATACCTAAAAATAACACTTTCACGGGCAGTGTACCCGATCAGATGTAGCTTCGTTGGTAAGTAGGGTGTCGATCACTAAGAGAGAGAGCGTTAATATCTAATTTATCAATATTTTAGTTATCTATGTTAGTACTAAATTAATTAAGCCTAAGCTAATGATAAAAGAGGTTTCAGCCTGAGACACTGGCACGATTTTAGTGTCTAATCTAAGGTTTTGATGACAATTAACACAAATAAGTTGATAGAAAAAAGATAAAGAATCGGTTAAGCCTTATGTATGGAAAACAATATTAGCCATGTTTAATTAAATAGAACATTGGTTTGATTATTTAGTGCAATGAATGACTTATCTCGAGGGTTATATCATTCTTAGACTTAGGCGGTACTTCTTCCTAAGACCTAGACACGTTGAATCCTGTCACAATTAAACGCATCCACATAAAGTATTTTATTTGTTGATTATAATCTATCTTAGGAGATTAATAATGAACTTATTAAACCCTAGCCCATTGGGACTTTACTAACTTACTTGCAAATATGGAGAGCTATCCTAGACTCTTAGCCTACGCCCACACAACACCAAAGTTGCAGCGCATTAAATAGGTAGGACTAGACCCAGTTGAATGAGAGGCCGCATAATTAAGCACGTAAACGAGTATGAATTGATAAACATAATCAACAAGCAACGATAAATTAAGCATTCAAGATAAACAAACTAAACATTATATTATCATAAACATGGCTAATACTTAAAGGTATTAGCCTATAGTCATTGTAACAATACACAAATTCATAGATGAATGATTAAAGTAAAGAAAGATTACGCTAACCGAACGCGTATATAGAGTGTAAATGATTACAAGAGTTTTCCCATTAATTGGAGCACTTTGCAGGACCTTCTTGGCTTCTTAGATCTTCTGGAAATCGAACTTGGTGGCTAAAAGCATACCCTAAATTGTATTTAGGGTTTCCTATTATAGACTCTGAAAATTGGTAGATACGGCGTATTAGAACTCAATACGGCGTATCAGGATTGGTTGGTGTAAGCTCCACGAATAAAATATTCTAGAATTTTCTTGAGCAGGTTTGGATACGCCATATCCACTTTTTGGATACGCCATATCCATGGATACGCCATATCCGCTAAAAATGTGTTTTTTCTTGATTTTTGACCAAAGTATCATATACGCGTATATACGGCGTATTCATCAAAGTCAGGCAATGGTATTAAGTTCTTCAAAGTCTTTAGGTACGACGTATGCTTCTTGAATGATACGGCGTATATGGTTGGATTCCTTGGAGTGCGCGCTACGTTCTTAATCAATCAGTTATATCATTCCCAATTTATATTTATTACTGTATCTTTGAAGACTTATCATCATGGATACAGCGTATGGTAACAGAAGATATACGCCGTATTGGGAATTGGTTAAACGCGTTTTCTTGTAAAGAGTTGGCGCGGATACGCCATATATCCTTTGCTGGATATGGCGTATGTGACAGAAATCAGCCAACTTCAAATGTCTTCGTTTTAGCTCTAAATTATGCGCCTTTTAGCTTTTCTTCACAAAACACTCCTGAATTATTGCATTTATCAACTTTAAAGAAATCAAGTACCAAATAATGCAATAATTTTATAAAAGTGGGCAAAATAGATGGGATAAATGATATAATAAAGTGACGTTATTTGATGTCATCAATACCCCTCTCCACACCTTGGAGAGGGTTAGTTGTTCATTTGGTTTTCACATAATACATTTTCCTTTCCTTTCTCTCTCTAAGTGCTATAACCCACTTTCTCACTCTAAACTTTCTTCCTTGCTCATTTGTTAAGTGATTTGATACATCTACAATTGGTATCAGTTGCCATGAGGTGATATCGTGAGCTTGTGTGCATTTATATCTTGTTTAGATCGTTGGTTTTTGTTATCTTTTGGTTTCGTGTCTTAAAAAAATCAAACCCGTATTTTTGTGTTTAAAAGTGTTAAAGTTTATGTTTTTAAGGAAGATCTAGGCCTAAGATAACTAGTCGTGCAAGAAAAATCAAGGTAAAATGTCAAAAAGGGTGTGTTTTGGTGATTTTTGTTGGAAAAGTACGTTTTGTTTGAAGGTAGCGAAACATGTTTTGAAGGTAGCAAAATATGTCATACAGCTAGCGAAATATGTATGTATGCGAAATGTGTAAGTGAAATATGTATGTTAGCAAAATGACAGGTTGACCTCAAGTGATTTATGGAAACTAGAAGGGGGGGGGGGGGTTGAATAGTTTACATGTTCGTTTTCATTTTAAAACTTTGCTTTTGAAATACTTAGATTTGAGTAGTTGTTTAACCAACCAACAATATGAATCAATCAAGAAAATATCTAAACTTATGGAAAATAACAATCACAACAATATAAAGAGATGAGAGAAGGAACAATCAAACCAAGACACCAAGATTTATATTGGTTCGGCTACGAAGCTCTTATTCGCCCTACTCTACTCCCCGAGTATCCTACTCGAGATTTCACTATGTCAACAAGCTCCCTTTAGGCGGAGAAAATCGTGTACACGTCGCTTACGTTATTTTTCGACACTAAGCTAAATGTCGAGTCCTAATCTTAGCTTGAACCAATCTACCACTTCACAATCACTACAAGATCACTAGATCTACACTATCGGATTTACACAATATCCGAATCACATAAATACACAAGATAATTATAATAGAGATTTGATACTTAGAAGAAAAGAGGAGGGATCACTAATTAACACTTCGTTTCTTGGCGAATACGAGTGTTCTTCTCTTGCACTTGAATAAGAGGGAAGATATGAGAAGAAGAGATTAGATCACTTGAAACAAGATCAAGAGATGTTAGTGATCAAGATATTTAGTGAGAGAAAGAAGGTTTTTAGAGAGAGAAAGAAGTGTGAGAAAATTCGGATTGTTGTGACTAAGTGTATGCCCTAGACGTAGTGGCATGACACAATCCTGGGTCCTTGTATACGATTGACAAGTCTGGTCTCATTTTCCTACCTAGTGCGTAAGATTATAAATGATAGATTGCTAGTTTTAACCTGATGAATTGTTTGCTAAGGCATGGTGGGTGCGATCTTCGATCATATCCTGATCATGATAGTCGGTTTCACGCGAGTGTTTGGCAGTCGAATGCAATGAGGCATTAGAGAACCCGGTAGACATAGTACGACCAACCACCCCAGACCAATGTTAGAGTGAGCGTACTATACAGAACTTTGGAAGACATTCTTAAGCGATGTGTCCTACACTTCAGGGAAATTTGGATGTTCATCTTCCATTATTGTGTTTCGTATAACATTAGTTTTCATGACTAGTGTGAGATGTCGCGTTTAAAGCTCTGTAAGGTAGGAAGTGTCCATCCCGATTATGTAGCTAGATTGGAGATGTCAGTTGATAGGACCTGAGTTAATTGCAAGAGACCATTAGAAGATCCTCGCAGATTAAGATAGACTTAAGGCTGCGCGTGATCGTATATAAATTATGCTGATAAGAGGAAGGAACCTCTAAGTTTAGTGTAGGTGACATTCTTGCTCAAAGTTCGCCTTGAAAGGAGTGGTATGCGCTTTGGGAAGAAGTGAAATTAGCACCTAGGTTTTGTTGGACGCTTTTGATATTATTGAGAAGGTAAGTCCATATGGACTACGGTTAGGATTTGCCTGAGGAGTTGTGAATGATGAATATGACATGTTCCACTGTCGAACCTAAGAAGATGTTTGGCTGATCCAACCCTGCAAGTGCCCTTGGATGAGATCCAAGTTGATGCTAAGTTGAATTTCGTGGAGGAGCCTATGGAAATCTTAGAACGAAAGGTTAAGAAATTAAAGCGGAGTAGAATTGCCATCGTCAAGGTTCAGTGGAATTTGAAACGTGGGAGACGTAAGAGTCATTGAAACTTAAGTACACCCGCATCTTGTTTAGTGCTGATAGAGTAGCTGTATTTAGGGTCAAAATTCTTTTAAAGGGGTAAAATATAACCCTCGCCTTTGTGAGTTTGAATTGTTCATAATATTAGTCTTTGACTACTTTGGTGTTTGCCATGTTGTTTTTTAGATTTTTGTCTTTTTTTTTTATTTTTTTGTATTTTTTTAGATTTGTTTATTGTTTAATTTTTTTTTTTTTTTTTTTTTTTGTTTTTTTTTTTTTTAATTATACATTTCTAGGTACGTAAATGTTATCGATTCCAAGAGACATGTCGAGAAGATTATTTTTGGTATTTTTGAAATTTTCTGATTTTATATTTTGTTTTTCTAGATTTTTTATTTTTCTATTTCTTTTTTTTTTGGTTTTATATTTTTGTATTATTATTTTTTTTCAAAAATATTTATAAATCAAAATAAAGAGAAAAATAAAAATATTTACAAATTCGATGTTTGATGGATCAAGCAGATTCGTTTGCCAGAACCTCCAGTTCTTCTGGAGTCAAACATCTCATACCAAGTCGTCTGACGAGATACTTAAATCTATCTTTCGACAGAGCTTTAGTAAACAGGTCAGCTAACTAGTATTCAGTTCCGACAAAGAATAATTCAACAATACCATTTTCAACATGTTCCTTTATGAAGTGATATATGACATCGATGTGCTTGGTACGGGAATGCTGGACTGGATTGCACGAGATGGCTATGGTTGCCTTTGAGTCACAATACATAGTTATTTTATCAAAGTGAAAGCCATAATCTGTGAGTTGAGTTCTCAACCATAGAACTTGAGCGCAGCACACAAATAAAGACACATACTCGGCTTATGCTGAAGACATTGAAGTGCAGTCCTGCTTCTTAGATGACCAGCTGACTAACTTATCACCTCCTAGAAATTGTATGCCACCAGATGTGCTCTTACATGAATCAAGACAGCCCGTGTGATCTAAATCTGAAAAAGTTGTTAGTTTGAAACCGGTGTCCTTCAGATACTAGAGTCATATGTTAATGGTATTCTTAAGGTACCGAAAGATCCGCTTAACTGCAGTGAGATGTTTCTCAATCGGTTTTGCTTGATAGCGAGCACAATAACATGTTTCATGTACAATATCTGGTCTACTTGTTGTTAGATACATGAGTGCTCCGACCATACTAGGATATTTTGTTTGGTCGACCGAAGTTCCACTCAAGTCAGCATCTAGGTGTTTCATAGCCATTAGTGTACCAATGCTATCACATGAGGTCATACCATGCTTTATAAGTATCTCTTGAGCATACTTAGCTTGGTTTATAAAGATACCATGTGGGGATTGGTAGATCTGAATTCCTAAAAAGAATTTCAACTCCCCCATCATAGACATTTCAAACTTGTGCATTAGTTTTTCAAACCTTTTTTAAAGTTTTGCGTTCGTAGAACCAAAAATAATGTCATCAACGTAAATTTACACAAGCAATATGTCTTCCCCATGTTTAGTTATGAACAGAGTTGGATCAATAGAACCTTTTAAGAATCCTTTGGATACCAGGAAGTTGGAGAGTTAATCGTACCACGCTCTTGGAGCTTGTTTAAGTCCATATAATGCCTTTTTTAGACGGTGGACTTGGTCAGGATGATATGGGTCTACGAATCCATCTGGATGGTTTACGTACACTTCTTCCTTCAGAGGTCCGTAAAGAAATGTTGTCTTGACGTCCATATGGTATACTAGAAATGATTTGTGTGCGACATATACAACGATATAACCCAGACAGTTCCACAATGTCCGAGCAACTGGTGCAAATGACTCTTCGAATTCAATACCTTCTTTTTGAGCGTATCCCTTAGCTACAAGACAAGCTTTGTTGCGAATTACAGTATTTTCTTCATCACGTTTGTTTTTCCAAAGCCACTTCATGTTAATCACATTTTTGCATAGTGATCTGTCGACTAATTCGCATACATCTATCGATCAAACTGGTGAATTTCCTCCTGCTTTTCTTTAATCCATGCAGAATCAGTCATGACTTCTTTGATGTTCTTTGGTTCGGTTCGACTCACGATGAGTGCGAACATACACATCTCGCCGTCTGTTTTTAGATAACGTCTTGTTCTAATTGATTGAGAAGGATTTCTAATGACTTGTTCTAGCGGATGATCTTTTGTCCAACGATGTTCAAAAGGATGTCGTTAATAGAATGTATGCATGTTTAACGAGTCAACATAACAAGATGATGTCTCCCCTCGTTCTTGTACCGGTGTACTAAAGACGTTGATAAATTCATCTTTGTTAACTTGTGCATATTCTTTATTGGTTTCTGCTTGAATAATGTTCTCATTGGCAGTGACAGTTGGTGCTTGAGTTGGTGCTGGACTTGTAGTTTTAGGTGTTGTTTGAATGTTCAATGGAGGAATATCTACAACAATGGTTGTTTAAGTAGATGGAGTTGTGTGTTGTTGTTGACGTTGATTAGGTGCATCAGCATTAGTTACAACGGAAGACTTTGACACAACTTGAGTAGTTCCATTGAGTAATTCATCAAACATCGGACTAAATAGCAACTCCAGCTCATTTGACGTTGTTACTGTCTCAGCTGCTTGAGGAACATTTTCTTGACTTTGGGGACCAGGACTTAAACTTTCTTGTTCAAGTAACGTCGTCGGACGTTGTAGAACGAGGTCAGAATTGACGTGATCTGACGCCATTAGAGGCAATTCGTCAAAGTTAACATGAATGGTTTCAACTATCACTCTTGTTCTCTTGTTATATACCCTGTAAGCTCTTGATTGATTAGAATACCCTACAAAAATACATGCATTACCTTTTTCCTTCATTTTGTCAAGATTTTCACCATCTCTGACGATGTAGCAAAGAGAGCCAAAAATGTGAAAGAACTTAACAGATGGTTTTTGACCGTTTATGATGTGGTAGGGTGTTTTCTCATGATGAGGAATTACGAGTGAAAGGGTATGAGTAAAACATGTTGTTGCAATTGCTTCAGCCCAGAAGAACAAACGAACTTTAGCGGTGCTTAGCATTGTTCGATCAGCCTCAACAAGAGTACGGTTTCGTCTTTCAACAACGCCGTTTTGTTTAGGTGTTCAATCCCTTCTTGAGAAAAGTATGCATAAAGAGTTTTATTCAAAAATTCAGTGCCTTTGTCTGTTCGCACGGTTCTTACTTGAGCATGAAGTCCTCTTTGAATGAGTCTAAGGAAATCAATGAGAACATCAGGAGTTTCGTCCTTGGATCTCAAGAAGTGAGTCCGAGTATATCTGGAGTAGTCATCAACAATCACGAGAACATATTTCTTTCCATTAATACTTTTTACCCCCATGGGACCACATAAGTCCATGTGTAGAAGTTGTAAACGTCTCTTTAAGCTCGAGGTAGTCTTTGTGTGAAAAGACTTTCGTTTGGCTTTCCCTAACTCACAAGAAGAACAAAGATGATCTTTGACAAATTTTAACTTAGGAAGACCAATCACAATATCATTATTTGAAAACAAGTTGATGGAATCAAATTTCAAGTGAGAAAGAGGATGATGCCATAACCAAGCTTGAGATGATGTAGCTTTAACCATTAAGCAAATTAGATTGGGAGTAGATGTGTCTTGAAGAGTGATGGAATAGAGATCCTTGCCATGAGAACCTGTGAGTAGATCACTTTCTTTCAAATCACGGATGTAACATGTAGACTTTCTAAAAGCAACTTATAAATCCACATCACAGAATTAACCAACGGAGAATAAATTGTGATTCAGACCTTTGACGTAATAAACCCTTTTGATAGTGATATTTCCTTGAACCATATCTCCATAACCAAGAATCGGTGCAATTTAATCATTTCCAAACTTCACTGTACCCAGAAATTTCTCCACAAAATTACTTAGAAGCTTGAGATTTCCCGTCATGTGCTTTGAGCACCCATATTCGATTATGAATAGAATTATCTCTACGAGCTGCAAAAGAATTAGAAGACGATGACGTATTTGATCTAGTGGATTTCCTAAGAGTCGTGGGTTCCGAAATAGTAGTAGTTCTAGACTTATTTCCTAGAGGCATACTAATCTTTGGTTTAACATTCACTGTACTAGTCTTAGGTTTCCATTTATATCCCGGTGGTGTGATCTTAGAGTACCGCCATTTACATGTCTTACTAATCTGCTCATATTGCTTCCTAAGTTTGCTTTTAGGTTTCTGATTAGTGGATTCTGAAGCAATTGTTCTCTTAAGGGGTGTTGCAACAGATTGGTTCATAATTCGTGTGGGTTCTCTAGTACTAATAGGCACAACCATAATCATTTTAGTCCTATAATCCACGCCATTAATATAATGAAGAACACACATATCATGATTGTCATTCAACACATATTTCCCACAAGTAACACAAAAAAAGTTTACATTCGAGGTCTTAGCATTCAAACTGTCATTACACGCAGTTACAGAAGTTTTATTATTAGAAAACTTAAAATTCCTACGGTGGTCTTCTACTTGTGATTTCTTCCCTTCATTATTGTTATGCAAGACTCTATCGTCCAATCGATTGCTCTTAAGATGTGGTCTGCTAACACTAGTAGTGGAAATTACTCCTGTAGAAATAGACACGTGGTTGTTAGTTTTCCTAATGTCTTAAGGCAACTGTGGTGTTCTAGTTTGGTTAGGCTTTGTATGCACTTTATATATTTCTAGAGCAATCACATTTATGTTCTTTAAAATTGACTTCACATTCTGAGGCAAAGTCTGTGCAGTGACTAGTTTTGAAAAATCATTGGACACGTTATTTGTGGTAACTGACTTTGACTTTGAATAATCATTCTTTGCAAGAGAATCTGAAAAAGTAGCCGGTTTACCTAAAACTGATTGTCTTTGACTTTTTAAAGCATTCAGTTGTCGAATAACTATTGGTTTTTCAAACTTAGTTTCCACAAATT